>JAWDJV010009400.1:0-68519 GCA_033119285.1 Teratosphaeriaceae sp. CCFEE 6253
AACCCTAACCCTAACCCTAACCCTAAGAGGAGGAGCCGGGCGTCGGGGGGGCCGCGGGAGTTAAGGCGGAGGAGGAGGATTTAATATCCAAGCTATCGGACTCGGAGATAATAGGGGCCTAGGCGGCGCTAAGGTAGGTCGGAAACCCCGCCGTAGCTACCGCCCGAGGTCGAATTTATCGAGAGATCTCGCCGGCTAACGTCGCGGATACTTCTTAAGTACGACCGGCTTAGCGATCTCCTACGGTCTTATCTCGCCTACGTACTAGATCGGCTCGTTCTAAAGCCTCTATCCGCGGCTATCGAACGAATCTAGTCCCCGGTACGAGTTAGGCTCTTAAGGGACCTAAGTATAAGTTAGGTCCCCTAAGGACCTAAGTACGAGTTAGGTCTCCTAAGAACCTAAGTAGAAGTCGAGTACTCCCGGAACCTAAGTAAAAGTCGGGTACTCCCGGAACCTAACTACAAGATAGGTATACTAAGAACCTAACTACGAGTCGGGTCCGATAAGGCCCCTACCTTTTTACTTAATATAGAGATCTCGTTAGAACAAACGTAGGACCCTCGTATTTCTCGTACCCGTATAATACTAGCGACGATGTGTCGTAGAACCCTAGCTACGATAGGTTAATAGTACCGTATTATATCCTTCTTAATCCTAATCCCGATACTAACGGCGACGAGAGAAGGCCCTAACCGATAGAAAGAATAGGCGTAAGAGGAGGTAAAGAGGGATAGGAACTACGACGCCGGTTACTCTAAAGGAGGATAGGTGTCCTATTTATTTAGGGTTACGGGAGGGGTAGAGCTAGAGTCGATAACTTATAGTCTAAGGCTAGAGGCTAACTTTCGTTTACCTCCTTTAGCCTCGATCTTCGCTATTATATCTCGATAAGGGACGTATAAGACATCTCTAGTACGCCTAATACGATCCCGATACTTATATATCTCGGCGACATTACCTCTATTATATATACCCGGCACCGCTAATATATATACTTAGTACCTCTATTACTTACGCCCCCGCCCTCTATACGCTTACCTCGATATACCCTTATACTTACGGACACGACGACTACGATAGATACGTCGAGCTAGAAGAAGACCCGCTTCTAAGTCTAAAATACGTTAGGCTATTATTCTCGTAGGTAAGAATAAGAAGGTTATCGACGTAGATATTAATAACACGACCGGTAATCTCCCGCTCGTACCGCGGAAGGATAGAGAGCGGTACCTATAGGGTTAAGAGCTTCTAATACCGGACGTAGTTAGCGAGCCGTACGTCTACCGCCCTAACTTAGTAGTTCGAGACCGGAATAGGAAGGTTATCCTAGAGCGCATTAGTATATACGACTTTAATAAGCGTCCCGGCTAGGCTAAATCGGCGGAGGGCGGGCGGGTAAAGGTCTAGGCTCTCGGCGACTACTACGTTAAGGCGTACTAAGGTAATAGCCGGAATAACTAGGATCTCTACCCCGTCTACTACTTTAGCCTCTAGACCGTATAGGGCGGCTAGGCGCCGATATAGAGCCGCGACACGACGTAAGAGGACGACGCGAAGAAGACGGAGGAGGAGCGGAAGGATATAGTAGACGCCTTTATAGTCTAGGTACGCGATTACTTCGAGGAATACGTTAACCCGATCTATATTAAGCGCTAGTTAGTCGATCCGGAGATTAAGAAGGCCTTTCGAGAACGGGTTAAGCTATAGGAATCGTATAAGGTAAGGTACCTAAGCGTAGAGGTACTCCTATATAGGCTCTATACTATAATTACCCTCTTTACTACCTTCTCTCCGTAAGCGTATCGCGACATTAACGACGACGACTACTCGATCCTAGTTAAGCTAGGAGCGTAGTGTTAGCTATAACTACCCGACTATAAGCTCCGTATCTATCTCTAGCCGGACGATATCGTATACCTTATATCGAATAAGGTTAGGTACGCGACTCTCTTAGTAGATTAAGACGCGTACTAGGACTTACGATAGAGTATCTCTTACTACTACCGTAAATTACTCGAGATAGAGGGGCGCGCGGAGGAGGAGAAGGCGAGGAAGGAGCGAGGGAAGGACCTAATAAGGGTACGTAGAACGTCGGCGACAGAGAAGTTAACGCGGAAGAAGGAGGTTAGTACGGAGCGGGAGCTCTAAGTAAGGAAGGCGGAGAGGGACGCGGTAGAGAGGTAGCTAATAGAGTTAGATAAGGATAACGACGAGATAAACGAGAGTAGGGACGAGTATCCTCGCGGCTAGAGCGCTTAAGTAATAGTAGCGGGTAGAGCTAGTTCTTCGGGGTATAAACTCTTACTCGGCGGTAGCGTCGGAGGTATATATTAGGTCGAGACACGGGCAAGGACGGGAGAGGCGGATAGGCCTTCCTAATCGGAAAGTAGACTTAAGTCTACCTCTAATTCGGGCTTAGCGTCGATTCTACTAAGGGACGACCTTAGATACCCGGAGACTAGCTACGTTCCCCTATCTCTCTCGCCTCTCCCGCCTCTCCTCCTTTGTTACTTTAGCGTCTCCTTCCCTCCTCCCTTCTATCGACGGTCGAGTAGGTACCGGCTATAGTAAGCGAGGACGCCGGCGTAACGCGAGTCGTCCGCCCCGTAAACGAAGACTTACTTAAGGAGATCGTAAAGGGCGAGGAGCGTAAGGCGTTAGTAGTCGAGAGCGACGTCGTCGCGTAGATACTCGAGGAGCTCGAGGTCGCCTTACGGGTTAATTGCGTCCGAGTTAGCGGCGCGTACGAGTTCCGTCGCGCGGCCGTACCTACCGACGGTATTAAGGCGCGCGGTCGCCGGCGGGACCGGCGCGCCCGTACCCGTGTCGGAGGTAAAGATAGACTAGGCCGGGACGGCGTTTAGGCCGAGGTTCTCCCGGACGACGAGGGAGGCGTACTAGTCGTTCCGCCCGCTACCGAGCTCGGAGTACGTATATACGGCGTTAAAGGCCGCGCCGGTTATAAGCGCGTAGCGGCCGCCTTAGACGGTAGTATACTACGGGCGCTACGGCTAGGCGGCGGCGTCGGCCTTAAAGTAACGGTCCTCGCCTTTGCCGTCCGTAAAGTAGACAAGGGGGCGCACAATATAGAAGGTCGGGGTAGCGTAGGCGGTCTATACGGCGTCCGCGAGTAGGCCGAGAATGCGGTCGACTTTAGGGGCGGTCGAGTAGTTCGTAATAGCGACTTAAGGAGGACCGGTAGCGATGCCGACGTTAATCGCGGCGCGGATAGCGACGAGGCTAGCGGCAAAGATAGCGCGGGGCGCGGGGGCTAGTCGGTACGCTATAGATACGGCGGTAGAGGGATATATAAGAGGTATGTTCGGTCGCGGTAGTATATAGCCTAAGGGGGTATGTTCGGAAGGACGGCTTTACGCGGCTAGTAAATAGTAGGCGCTTCCTAGTATATAAATAGTAGGCGCGAGTAGACGTCGCCTCGCCTTAGTTCGCGGTATATAAATACGGGTAGGAGGGATAGGGCAACGAGTATCTCGGCTCGCCGTAAGTAGAATCGCCTTAGGATAGCGGCGTTAGATAGGCCGACTCTCGGGCTATCTAGCGAGGTAGGAGTCGGCTATGTAGGTCCCGAACCCGTCTCGCTACGGTAGAGGGGACCTCCCTCGCGGGACCGCGGATATCTCGGCTCGCCGTAAGTAGAATCGCCTTACGATAGCGGCGTTAGATAGGCCGACTCTCGGCCTATCTAGCGAGCTTAGAATCGGCTATACGGGTTCCGGAACTATCCCGCGGTAACCCCGGGGACTCCCTTAGCGGACTTCTTAGCTCGCCGGGAGTATAATCGCCTTATAATAGCGGCATTCGACCCGGCTATCTTGCGAGATCCGAATAAGGTAGTATAAGGAGCGTCGCTATAGTACTAGCCCGTAGTCGAACACGAAGAATGCTACTAAGGACGGTAGTATAAGGACCTACCTTCCTAATCGGGAAGTAGACTTAAGTCCACCCCCGATCGGGCTAGCGTAAGGCCCCGTCCGGCGGGGAAGGCGGAGCTAGAGACGGAGAAGGATAAACGTAGCTACGGTAGAAAGCCGTAGTCGAATAGAGACGATACTACGAATAGAGGGGGTATAAGGTTAAATCGGCTATCTAGGTCCCGGACTCTTAGGGACCTCCCTCGCGGGATAGCGGATATCTCGACTAGCCGGGAGTAGAATCGCCTTAAGAGGGCGGCGTTAGAAGGCGCTCCTCTTAGGCTATCTAGCGAGGTCGGAATCGGCGATACGGTTCCCTATCCTACCGGGCTATAGCCCGGGGGACCTCTCTCGCGGGAGGCGGATATCTCGGCTCGCGATAGGTATTATCGCCTCGAGACGGCGGCGTCGGAGAGGCCGACTCTTAAGCGATCCGGCGAGGTAGAGACCGGCTATATAGGTCCCGGATCGATCCCGCTACGGCCGGTCTTAGGCGGGTACCTCCTCCGACGGATCGATCTCGACTCGCTATACTCCGGTAGGTCGTCCGACGGTAGATCCGAGACGGTACGGCGGGGAAATCGGCGTAGGAGAGCTAGCCTCGTTCCGGATCTATTACCCGGGGTCAAAATTAGCTATAGATCTTGCCGACTAATTAAGCGGTAGCCGATCCGACCGCGGTCCTCCTAACTTCTCCTATCTAGACTACTAGATACGGCCGGTGTAGCTCTAGTAGACCTTCTCTAAGTAGCGAAAGCTAAAGAACCTCTACTTACGGTCCTTATCTTCTCTAATCTAGACTACTTAATCCGGCCGGTATAGCTCTAGCTAACCTTCTCTAAGTAGCGAAAGCTAAAGAACCTCTACCTAACCTCCTTTATCGTTATCGGCGTATTTACAATAGTAGTAGACATAGTATATAACTATAAGGCGGTATCTAGGACGTACTAGTCTAGGACTAACCTACCTACCTTAGTAAGGGCGATGTCTAAACGCCCCCCTTAATCTCTAACATTCCTAATCTAGACACTAGCAATCCCCTTATAGTCCTAACGGAGCGCTTAAAGGAGGTATACTTCGGGTGTAAATAGGGCCTTAGGGGTAAGGGTTAGGTAGTCGGCGGCGCTATAGGAGGTATAGTAGTCGTAAATAAGGAGGTAAAAGCCTATACCTCGGTTCTTAATTAGGACATATACTTACTAGTGCTAGTAGTACGTCTTTTAGAGCTTAGGGTACTTAACGTCGTTAACTACGGGGGAGGTATAGATAGTAAAGTAGACCGAATGCCCTAGCTTAGGAGCCTTAAGGAAGGTCTAGAAGGTATCGGCCTAGGCGAGCTAAGGGCGCACGGAGACCTAGTCGACCTTCCTAGTCTCCTTCTTAAAGGAGAGGACGCGTAAATAGAAGTAATAGTATTACTTATAAGGCTAGGTATGGACGCTATTGCCGCTATACTAGCGGAGAAAGGTTATCTAGTTTCGGGAGGCGTAAAGGTAGAGAGGGGCGTAAGATACGCGGAGCCTAAGAACGAGGTAGGTAGTAGTCTAAGTTAATAGCTAGGGGGGCTAAGGTAGTAGTAAGAGAGCTATCTTAGTTAAGTAAGTAAGGAGAAGGGAAGTAGAATTTAAAGTAAAGTAAGAAGACTAGATATCTATCCCCGGGGCTTAGCGAGGCTTCTAAGGCAACCGCTCTAGCTAGGGTAGGCGGACTTACTACGGTCTAGCGTCGTCGGATCCCGCGCTACTCTTCGGATCTAGGACGGGACGGTCCGGGAGAAGGCGTCCGGGGATTAACGGTATCGATTAGTCTCTAACTCGCGTCGCTATTACGGGCGGAAAGGGACGCCCGGGGGAATAGCGATAGTAGAGGCTACTATGTTTAAAACTCCTATAAATATTCGGGATAGCGAGAGGGGGCGTTAGCGAACGCCCCGGTAAAATAGCGATGTCGATAGCTCTTCGACTCGCGTCGCAATTACGCGCGGGAGGGGACGGCGGAATACCCCTTAGCGATAGTAAGGCGGGGGTCGATCTTGCGCATCCCCCGCCTCTCTCCTATCCGGGTCTAAGCTAGTCCCGATTGAGGCGGGGAGCGGCGGCGGCGATAGAGCGAGGGATACCCTCGCCGTCGCTACCGGAGGGGAGACGGCGGAACTCCTCTTAGCGATAGCGAGGCGGGGGTCGATCTTACGTATCCCCCGCCTCTCTTCTATCCGGGTCTAAGATAGTCCCGATCGAGGCGGGGAGCAACGGCGGCGATAGAGCGAGGGATGCCCTCGCCGTCGCTACCGGAGGGAGGGCGGCGGATCTAATCTATCCTTTTCTTCTCTCCGATCGGGGTCTTTAGCGGAGTAGCGGCGGATTGTCGGGTAGTACATCGACCGGTCGGTACTACCTTCCTAATTAGGAGGTGGACTTAAGTCTACCCCCGATCGGGCTAGCGTGTCTCCCCTCCTTTACTCCTCGGCTTTAGTAAACAAGTACTAGGGGTACGCGACGCGGATCGTTCTACCGGGCTATATACGAGTCCCTAGTATAGTATAGGATACCCTAGTAGGCGATAAGTATACTTAATTAAAGACTCTTATTTAGTCGGACGTTACTAATAACGTACAGTAACAACGTTTAGTCGTTAGGACTAGACAAGGACGTAGAAGCGTATTCCGGCGCTTTAGCGAGCCCTCTAGCTCGAGACAAGGATTGTACCTAGCGATTTAAAGACGGAGATTAGACCTTTACTAGACGCCGTAGAAGTAAAAAGGGGGTTCGAGATTGCGGTCGCTATCCCTAAGCTCTAAAGGGTACTAGGACTAAGTAGGAGCTTCCGTCTCGCGTATCTAGAGCGTGTCGTTTCCGATATACGTCGTCTTTAGTCTTCGAAACGGTAAAGATACTAGCGATAACAAACTCGTCTCTAGGTAATCTCGGGATAGTATATCGATACGCTAGTGTTTGCGATCGGATACGCTAAGACGGCCGCTATCTTTATAGAGGCAAGCGAGGGAGTACAACGGTAGAGCCTATCGCTCTAGAGAGTTAAAGCTAGTCGAGGGGACTTAACTACGTTCCTATACCCTAAGAACTCGGGGCCCGGCTTCGTACAATGCTACTTCTATGCGTCTAAGTACCCGGAAGGTCGTTAGGGCAATAGATTCGAGGGCTAAAAGGGTTACCTATTAGTTAGTTATTCCTACTTACCTTATACTAAATCTAACGTTTCCCTAAGAGACTAATCCTATTAGATGCCTTTCGCGCCGCTACGTTAGCTATCTTTCTAGTCGGGCATGTATACGACCTCCGTTGTACGGGGGCACGGCTAGTTCCGAGGCGTCGTCTAGCCGGCGGGGCGGAGCTCTAAATAAAGACGGAAGTATATACCTACGACGTACCCCCGTTGTCTAACATTAACGATACTACTAATAACGGTAGTGTACGGAACTACCTTCCTAGTCGGGAAGTAGACTTAAGTCCACCCCCGATCGGGCTAGCGCGAGGCCCCGTCTAGCCGGGAAGGCGGAGCTTTAGACGGAGAAGGAGGGACGTAGCGACGGCGCAATCCCGTTGCCTAATATAGACGGTACTATTAATAGAGGGAGTATAGAGTTCCAAGGGAAGCTAAGGTCTAGATTAGCTAGATAGGTCCCGAACTTACTAGGCAAAGTGCCGGGGACCTCCCGCGCGGGATAGCGGATATCTCGACTCGCCGTAAGTAAAATCGCCTCGGAATAGCGGCGTATAAAAGCCCTACTCTCGGGCTATCTAGCGAGCTTAGAATCGGCCGTATAAGTCTAGGAGCTAACCCTTAATAGCCCCGGGGACCCCCTTAGCGGGAGGACGGGTTTCTCGGCTCGCCGGGGGTACTATCGCCTTATAATAGCGGTACTCGAGCGGCTTACTCTCCGGCTATCTCGCGAGATCCAAATAAGCCGTATAGGTAGGTTGTCTAGGGTACGGTATAAGCCCGTCGTTGGATGTAGATAATACTACTAAGAAAGGTAGTATAAGGAACGTAGCTACGGTATAAACCCGTAGTCTATTATAGACGACGCTATTAATTAAGGTAGTATAAGGGGCGTAGCTACGGCACAACCCCGTTGTCTAATATAGACGATGCCGCCGGTGACGGTAGTATAGGGAACTACCTTCCTAATCGGGAAGTAGACTTAAGTCCACCCCTAATCGGGCTAGCGCGAGACCCCGTCTAGCGGGGAGCCTAGGCTCGAGATTAAGACGGATGTACGTAGCTACGGCACGAACCCGTTGTCTAATATAGACGATTCTACTAATAAGAGTAGTATAGTATACGTTACTTAAGACTTCGATGTCGGGAATATAAAACATAGCGAGATTCGCGGCGCTTTACTTACTAAGGCCTCCTTAGGGAGAGAAGTTCTTACTTTCCCGGCTGAGGCGACAAAGCGTTCTATATTCGGGGGCGTAATAACGTATAGTCCGGGCGTATAGAACTTACCTACCGACCTATCTAGATCGCGTAAAGGTCTTCCTACCCTAAACGCTTCTTAGGCAATATAAATTTAGTAGAGGGGGCACCTTTAAAATAGTTAGCTAGCTTAGTAGTTAGAGCGTCTTAACTACGAATTCGGGTTGTAGAGCGCTAGTAGTGCACCTTAACCGGGGGACGGCTTTAGGGCCCCGGCTAGATGTAAAGAAGCAACCTAAGTCCCTATAGTTCTTAAGGAGGCCCTAGGTTTAATCCCTAGGCTAACTACTATTATCTTTTATAGTAGTAGAGGCCTATAGTTTAATCCCTAGGCGAATTCAAAACTATCTTTTAACTAAAAAAGGGTCCTAGGTTCAATCTCTATTATAGAGTAAACCTAAAACTATTTTGGCCTAAGGTAAAATATTTTATAGGTAACATTATTTTTTATACTACCTCTAAAACGGCTCGGGGAAGCATTTAAGACTATAT
This sequence comes from Teratosphaeriaceae sp. CCFEE 6253, assembly GCA_033119285.1. NCBI lineage: Eukaryota > Fungi > Ascomycota > Dothideomycetes > Mycosphaerellales > Teratosphaeriaceae > Teratosphaeriaceae sp. CCFEE 6253. The sequence goes on from JAWDJV010009400.1 coordinate 8,868, forward strand.
TTAGTTAAAGGTCTTAACCTAAAGATCTTGCCCCTTAGGGTTAATTTGTAGTCCGTGCGCGTTACTACCTACTATAGGTCTAGGGCCTAGATCTTAAGTACATAGTTAATAGGGTGCGCCCTTACCCTCGTAGTATTGCTAGTAGAGCGCTATTATTAACGCTAACGCGGACCGATAGTATAGCTCCGGATGCGGCAATCGAGGATAATAAGGCTAATATTATAACTAGCTACTCGCTACGTAGTACGCGTAGAAGGAGCACGTAGTAATAAGTCTCTATAGTAGCCCCTTAACGGCGCTCTTATAGGCTAGTACTCTAACGTAGATACTCTAGGAGCTATTGTTTATACTACTACCGCCGCCGCGCTTAATCTTACCGCCGCCTATCGTCCGCCGCCGTACTAATACTAAAGAGGTATCTAACTTCCGCGTCGCTAGTATCGGTACTCTTCTACCGCTTACTCTAAGTAACGGGCTAGCGCGCCGCGTAGGTCGTAGTAATACTACTACTTCTCCTAATACTAGCCCCGCTCCTACTCTTAGTACTACTTATACTACGGCTCTTACTCTATATAACTTTAAGTACTCCGGCTAGTAGACGACTTTAAGGAGAGTAGTAAGGGTAAGTAGCTCGATATTAAGTCGGAGGCTACGCTCGTAAGCGAGGACGGCTATAGGCCGTACTTTAGGTTTATAGCGTAGTTAGACGACTAGAAGCTAGCTCCGTAGACCGTCTAATATACTATACGGCGTATAGTACTTACGGCTAGCTATTACGGCCTCCGTAAGGGTATAAAGGTCTTCGAGGACCTACTTAATGTTAGTAGCTACAATTCGGTACTTAAGGACTCCCTTATAGAGTAGTATAGCCTAGGCAAGAAGGCGCTAAAGCTAGATATCGAGGTATACGCTAACTAGCCCTTAGTATAGGCTACGTGTCGAGCTACTAGTACTCGTCGGCGTACGACTTCGACGTAGTAGTAGCTCCTTAGGCCCTAAATACTTCGTCTAGCTATTAGCTCTTTTCCTATACAATTTTACGTAGCTAGCTACTAAGGCTATTAGCTAGAGGGATAGTCGTTTCTAGCTAGGCTTAAATACTAAGCAGCCGACTATTAGCGTAGTACTAGCTAGTTAGAGCGGCACTAAGCTAGAGAGCCGCGGATTACTAGATAGAGTAGTCGTATACGCAATAGCTAGCAGCTAGCGTTATAGTCTTAGAAAGGTACTTTGCGACTACGGAACCCTATTAGTACGTAATATTAGACCGACTACGCCGTCGCGCGGTATCTCTATACTATAGTAGATCGCCGTAAGGTATTCCGACTAGCCGCCGCCGCGGTAGTCGTCGAGTACGACCTTGTCTAATAAGCTCTTACTAGCTAGGCCCTCTATAATACCCGTAGCTATAAGCTACTAAGCCTTATTACGACGTTAATTAACCCTCCTCGCGGCGCGCAATAGGCTATAGAGATACTTAAGGGCCTAGCGGCTAGGTGCTTTAATACTACTTAGTTACGGTAGTACGTTCTTCGAGAGCTAGTTAGTAAGCTCGTAAGGTTCGGTCTTACCGGTAGAGACGTATCGCCGGTAGAGCAAGTTATTATCTTCCTCGATAATATTAGGCATCGCAAAACTTACTAGTAGCTACGTTAGATTCATTAGTACTCGCTCCGTTCTATCTCGCGGTATATCGCTAAGGTCTCTAAGCTACTATATAGGCTACTATACCCGGAGATTGTTACCTTGCCGACGTACGAGACTACTCTAGAGATCGTAGACAATACAAAGGTCTAGCCCTACCTTAAGGGCTATATAGGAGTACTAGACGGTAGCTATATACCGATAAAGATCTAAGACGCTAATGTAGGCCCGTACCGCAATCGTAAGGGTAGTATTTCGTAGAACGTACTCGCGGTATACGACTCTAAGAGGAACTTTGTTTTTGTATTACCTAGATACAAAGGGTCTACTAACGATAGTACTACTATTAAGAGAGCGAAGCTCCGAGGCCTCGCGGCGGAGCGCGGCCGTTACTTCCTTAGAGACGCCGGTAATACTCTAAGTAACCTACTAACGCTAGTACCGTATATAAGGACGCGCTACTACCTCCGAGAGTAGTATACGGCCTACTAGAGACTAGCCTCGAAGGAGGAGCTATTTAATCTCCGTTACTCTTAGTAGCGGAACTATATCGAGCGCCTATTTAGTATAATTAAGATACGGTAGCCTATTCTCTAATTTAGTTATAACGCTAGCTATACTAACCGTTAGTAGGTCCGCTTTATATATACTCTAGCCGCTCTCTATAACTACATTAACGCCTACGGCTAGACTCTAGATACTAAGCCTTATATATAGTCGGAGGATAATATTAACCGCGATAGTAAGATCTATAAGGGCAATAACCGGCTCCGAGACGGCGTAGGCATACTATAGTACCGTAGTACTATCGTAGAGAGGATATAGAGGTTATACTAGCTAGTACTACTTATATAAGGAGACGTAGAAGAGGAGATAGATAGTAACGTAGTTAATTAAATAGTAGTAGGCTAAAGCTAAGGAAGCCTATTTAAGCTCCGCCGGTAGCGTCCGCTCTACCGACGGTAACGTCGATTGTCCATTAAACTAAGTAAGCTTATTAGCTCCGCCTACGGAATTAACGTCGATATACGCGAAGTTCCCCCGAGCTTAGTAGGAGACCGTACTCTATTAGTTGCCTATACTACTACTACCCCCCCTAGCGCTATCGACACTATTATAGCCGTATCGCTACTACTCTACCGATGCGTACCTATACGACGAAGTATACTCCTACTACGGATATACCCCTTAGAGTATCGGCCGGAGCTCTAGGCTCTCGGTCTAGTAATACTACTAAGAAGTCGTATTCTCGTATAAAGGAGAGTACAAAGAGACTAATAAAGGTATAGGCAATAGCCGCGGACGCTAAGAGATAGCGGCGGCGGCGGCGGCGACGGCGATAGCGACTCCGGTACCGTAGGCTAAAGCTCTACTAGTAGACTTAGTAGATAGACCTTAAGATTATCGTCGGAAAGAGCTACGACGATATCCGAGTACGACTCCTTTATAACACCGCGAACTAGTAGTATACGCTCCTACTATATAAGCGCCTACACTACCGACAGCTACTATAGCTTAATAACCGCACGGCTAAGCGTAGAGGTAGGTACTATATAGCTAGTCTTCGCGAGATTATCGATAGACTTACTTAGTAGTAGCGTTCCGGAGTTAACGCTAGTAACTACCTCCGGCTAACGGTATACTCGGTAGCGAGCGGCGACCGCCTACGCGACGACTTCCGCCTAGTTGCTTGCGGCTAGGCGAGTAATAGACAGTTCCCGCCTACCGCGCGGTATATCGCTACTCTACGATGTCTCGCGCCGCGACGTACTACCTTCGCTATTAGTCCGGGGCTATACGCTCTCGATAAGCTCCTCTACCTCCTCCGAAGGCGGCGTCGATAGTACTACATCCCTTACTAAAATTGTAAGGTTACTAGTTACTAATTTGTTACTAAATAGCCGCGATAGCTAATCTTCCTAAATAGGTACCTTATTACGGAACTAAGCGCTCTCGGTGTAAGCGGCAAAGTAGACATCCTCTACCTCCGACTCCGCTATTAACGGCTCGCCGTTACTACCTTACTTAGCCGCTAGTACGCCGTAGATAGGCCTTCTACTCTTTCTATAAGCGCCTAAGCTTGTCTATCTTATTACGTACGAGCTTGCTAGTAAACTTTAGCGGCTATAGCTCGTGCTCGAACGCTCTCTCTATAGCCTCGGTAATATTAGCTAGGTCCGCCTTCTTCTAGCTTATAGTGTCGGCCGTCTTACCGTCGGTATCGAGCTTAGTTAGCTCGTCGAGTATAACCTTAAGGTACTCCGGATGCCTAATCTACGAGATCTTTAGCGCTAGTAGCGCCTCGATTAAAGCGACCTTCGTACGCGATTTCCGCGGCTTCTTAGCTATAGGCGTAGGCGTCGACGAGTCGGCTCGACGCTTATTAGAAGAGCTAGTAGGCACGCGAGGGGTTAGCGTCGATAAGACGGTTACTCGAGGGTAGGCTTACTTTAAGAGATACTACTATACGTATATATAAGGACAACCTAACGTTAATAAGGTACGAGGCCGAGTACTCTAGTACTAAGAGGCGTACTAAACCGCATTAGACGAGGCCTAGTAGCTAGCTACTATTTAAGCTAGTAACTAGTTAATACCCTCTAGCTAGCCGGCTAGAAATTGCTAGTAGCTAGTAGCTAGTTCCGAGTAGCTAGACGAGGTATTTAGAGCCTTAGCGTCCTCGAGGTCTAAGAGAGCTTTACTTAATAGCTTCCCTAATAGGCTCTCGCTAGCTAGAACAACAAGGATCCGAAGCTAATAATTATAACTAAGTAGCTATATAGGCTTAATAGCTATAGTAACTACGGGGGTATCTACTACTACCTAGGCTTATATAACGATAAGGAGCGCTATTAGTTTATTACCGTAGAGGTCCTTATACGCTAGTACGAGGCTATCTAGGCTAGTAATATAACGGTGTCTAATCTAACGTACGAGCTTACGTTCAACGTCTAAAAGATACTACGATAAGTTAAACGTTAGCCTATTATACTTTAAGATGTCGTTAATAATGCCTAAGAGTTCCTCGCTAATTAAGGCGTAAGCCCTTAAGGCCGCGGCCTTCTTAAAGTATATAAGCTTAATAGGCTTAATCGATAGCTACTCTACGGATAGCTCTAAGGTATCGTACTAGATACCGAGGGTAGGTAAGCGGTCGCTATCGCGTAGCTTAAGGTCGTACTACGTAAGATTATTGCTCTACTAATTTTCTATAGCGACGAGGTAGACGCGGTCCTAGTAGTTAGTTAAGTTAATATAGACGCCGGCGACAATAAATTACTAGGCCTTATTGTAAAGTTAAACCCCGACGTTAATGTACGCCTATTAAGCTACCTTAATACTCTAATTCTTCGCGAGTAGCCTAGTACTAGTAAGTTACTAGAGCGTACGTTTTAGCGACGTCTCTTTCTTCCGCTCTAGTAACTAGCGGGCTATAGTCTAGACGAAGTTTCTAGTAAAGAATAGGCCGTGTAGCTTAGCGGCTACCTTTAGCGACGGCTTAAGTACGAACTTATTACGCTTAGCTCGGATAACATCTCTAATACCCTAGCGAAATATAACCTTAATATAGCGCGTAGATAGGTTAATCTTAGGTAGTAGTATATAGCCGCGGTTAGTTAGACGGTTTGTAATCTACAAGACCTTAGCGTCGGTATAGTTAATATACGCCGCTTAATTCGACGCTATAGGTCGTATAGGCTATCTAGGGTAACGGAGGGTAGTAGCGGCCCGGGCGACCTATTACCGTCTAAGGTAGTTAGAGGCTAGAAGGCGGGTAGGTTATTATAGTAGTATACTTAGAAGTTAACGAGCCGTAATAAGAGTTACTTATCGTTTATTTAATAGCTTAAAAGATAAGCAAGACAATATAGATATAGATACTTAAGTAGCGTATAGGATTACGTACTCTTTACTATTAGAATAATACGCGGTAAATAATAATAAAGTTAGAGAGCTTACTCTTAGTAGTAGATAGCTAAACTCTACCGTATACTTAGTTATAGCTCCTCTCTATAGTCGTTTCTATTTAGCGTTATCTAGCTTAATAGTAATATAAGACTACCGTTTACGCTATATACTAAGTATCTAGTAAGAAGCTACCGGTATAACCGTAGGTTATCTATACTAGGCTACTTAGATTAATTGGCGAGCGATTATAACGTTATTATAGCGCTTATTTAGTCTATCTCGTAGCTCTAGATAGTAGTAGATAGTAAGACTTAAGTAAGACAAGAGTATAACTAGTAAGAAGCTACCGGTATAACTACGGGTTATATATATTAGGCTACTTAAAGCAAACCTTAAGCTATACTAACGTATTTATAGCGGTTGTTTAGAATAAATCGTAGCTCTAGACAGTAGTAGATAGTATAATTAAAGTAAGACGGAAGTCTAACTAGTAAGAAGCTACCGGTATAACCTCGAGATATCTATACTAAGCTACTTTAATTAATAGGCGAGCTTTACGATCGTGTTTATAGCGGTTACTTAGTATATATAAGGGCTCTAGATAGTACTAAGTAGTAGGACTAAGGTAGAATTAGATTAGTCTTAGTAAGAAGCTACTAGTATAACCGTAAGATATCTATACTAGCTTACTTTAATTAGTTAGCGAGCTTTACTATAGTGTCTAGAGCTATTACTATGTATATATAGAGACTCTATATAGTACTATATAGTAGGACTAAGTTAGTATTCAATTGGGACTAAGAGTAAGCTACCGGTATAACCGCGGGATGTCTATACTAGGCTCCTTTAACTAACTAGCGATTTTTACTATTATGTTTTAAGCGGTTATAAAGTATGTTTAAGGGCTCTAGATAGTACTATATAGTAGGAGTAGAGTTAAATTAAATTAGCCCTAGTAATAAGCTACCGGTATAACCGCGTAATATCTATAATAAGCTACTCTAATTAATAAGCAAGCTTTATAAACGTGTTTATAGCGACTACTAATTATATATAGTAGCTCTAGATAGTACTTAAAAGTAGGGCTAAGGTATATTTAGATTAGTCTTAGTAAGAAGCTACCGGTATAACCGTAATATATCTATACTAGGCTATTCTAATTAATTAGCGAGCTATACTATCGTCTTTAGAGCGTTTATATAGTATATATAAGGACTCTATATAGTACTAGATAGTAGGGCTAGGGTATACTTAATTATTCTACTAGTAAGAAGACACTAGTATAATAGTAAGATATCTATAGTAAGCTACTTTAATTAGTTAGTAGGCTTTACTATTATGTTTAAGCCGGTAAGTAGGTAGAACTAAGTAGCCCTTAATTGTAATAGATAGTAGAAGTAGGCTAGATAGGCCTTTATTCTAGTATACTACTAGCGGTATCTAGCTAAGAACTCTATACTACACTTTCACTATTAACTAGATATCTATACTATTGTTTTTAGCTTAGTTTATAGCTACATATAGATATTCTAAAACATAGTAGGACTAAGTAAGACTAGAATTCTCTTAGTTATACCGCTACTAGTATATAGCTAAGAAATTTATACTAAGCCTTAATTGTTAGCTAGATATCTATACTATCCTTTTAATTATAGTTTATAACTATATATAGGTCCTATAAGTCGTAGGAGATACTAGGGCTAAGTAAGACTAGGTTTCTCTTAGTTATACCGCTACCGCTATATAGCCTAGAAATCTAAACTACGTCTTTACTATTACCTAGACATTAATACTATCGTTTAGATAGAAGTTTCTTAGTATATATAGGCACTCTAAGAAGTAGGAGGCAGTAGAACTAGGTAAGACTACAATTCTCTTAGTTATACCGCTACCGGTATATAGCCTAGAAATCTATACTATGTCTTGACTATTGATTAGATGTCTATATAGTCGTTTAGATAGGAGTTTCTCGGTATATATAAGTACTCTAAATAGTTAAAGGTAGTAGGACTAGGCTAAACTAGGATTCTCTTAGTTATACCGCGACTAGTATATAGCTAAGATATTTATACTAAGCTATAATTATTGGCTAGATATCTATAGTATTGTTGTCCTTATAGTTTATAACTATATATAGGTACTCTAAGTAATTAAAGGTAGTAGGAGTAGGCAATACTAGGATTCTCTTAGTTATACCGCTACCGGTATATAGCTAAGAAATCCCTACTACACCTAAACTATAGACTAGGTATCTATACTATCGTTTCAATCGTAGTTTATTAGTATATATAGGAACTCTAAGTTATAGGAGATAGTAGGACTAGGTAATACTAAGATTCTCTCGCTTATACCGCTACCGGTATATAGCTACTAAATCTTTACTAGGACTTAACTATTAATTATATATTGGAACTATCGCTTTTATAGTAGTTTATAACTACCTAGAGGTACTCTAGGTAGTAGGAGGTAATAGGACTAAGTAAGAGAAGGTTTCTCTTAGTTGTACTACTACCGGTATATAGCTAAGAATTCTATACTACGCGATAACTATTAGCTAGATATCTATACTATTGTCTAGATAGGAGTATCTTAGTATATATAGGTACTTTATAAAGAAGGAGGTAGTAGGACTAAGTAAGACTATAATTCTCTCGGTTATACCGCTACCGGTATATAGCTAAGAAATCCCTACTATACCTAAACTATAGACTAAGTATCTATACTATTGTTTAAATCGTAATTTATTAGTGTATAGAGGTACTCTAAGTAGTAGGAGGTAATAGGACTAAGTAAGACTAGGTTTCTCTCGATTGTACCGCTACCGGTATATAGCCTAGAGATCTATATTACGCCTTAATTATTAACTAGATATTGATAGTATCGTTTCAATAGTAGTTTATAACTATTTAGAGGTACTCTAAGTAGTTAAAGGTAGTAGAACTAAGTAAGACTAAGATTCTCTTAGTTATACCGCTACCGGTATATAGCTAAGAACTCTATACTATACTTTTATTGTTAACTAGATATCTATACTATCGTTTTAATAGCAGTTTATTAGTATATAGGGTTAGCTACATAGTAGTATATAGTAGGATAGATGTAGGCTAGAAATATCTCTATTATACCGCTATTAGTACATAGCTAATAAATCTATACTAAGCCTTAATTATTGGCTAGCTATCTATACTATCGTTTAGATAGAAGTTTCTTAGTATATATAGGTGCTCTAAGTTATAATAGGTAATAGGACTAGGCTACACTAGGATTCTCTCGGTTATACCGCTACTAGTATATAGCTAGGAAACCTATACTAAGCCTTTACCCCTAAGTAGATACCTAGGGTATCGTTTAGATAGCGGTTTATTATATATATATAGGTATTCTTAGCATTAGCTAATAGTAAGCCTAAGCTAGACTAGTATTCTCTCTATTATACGGCGACTAGTAGATAGCTAAAGAGTCTATACTACGCTTTTACTATTAGTAAGATGTCTTTACTATCGTTTAGATCGCGGTTTCTTAGTGTATATAGGTAGTCTAAGTAGTAAGGGATAGTAAAGCTAAGGTAGACTAGGATTAATAACTTTAAGTTACTACTAGGATCTAGATAAGATATCTATACTAGCCTACCTAACGTAATTAGCGGGCGATACTATCGTCTTTATAGAGGTAACCTAGTAGGTATAAAGGCCCTAGAAAGTAGTCTATAGTAGTACTAAGGTAGGGTAGAAATCTTTCTAGTAGGCCGCTAGTAATATATAGATTAGAAATCTATACTAGTCTTTTTAAGTTAATTAGCAAGCTATACTATCGTATTAAGTACGGCTTTATAGTATATATAGATACTTAATATAATAGTATATAGTAGAGCTAGGTTAGGTTAGTACTCCCTTTAGTAATATACTATAATAGTATCTTAATATAATATCTATAGTATACCGTATATAGTAATACGTAGGGTAGAGTATCGTCTCCCTATTAAATAGGAGCTCTAAATAAGTCTACTAGATAGGAGTATATACGTAGATATAAGAGATATACTAGTCTAGAGAACACATTTTACTTAGAGTATACGCTCTATCCTCTATCTACTAGCTCTTATAACGCTATAGTAGACTCTAAGACTACGGATATAATGTACTATTGTATCTTTACCTTCGACACTTAGATATATAGGTCGCTCTCTATAAAACTTCCTTACTTTAATTAACTACGCTCTATAAAGTTACTTTTGCTAGTAATTAAGATATCTTACTCCTTTCCTACCCGTTTAGGCTATAAGTCTTACGGTATTTTCTTTTAGATCTAAGTAGATAGTATAAGGTCTAGTAAGCTATTTAGAGTAGGATTTAGAGTAGTCTCTCTATAGTAGGGTAGCTTTTAAGGGGCTAGTAAGGGACGGAGACGTTTTCTACCCGATTCTAAGCGCGGATAGTTTTCCGCGACTCTTTCGGCCGTAAGAAAGCTTACGGTACAACCCGCGTCCAAATCGGGCCTAAGACGAGCGAGGGAGAAAGATTTCGAAACTATCCGCGGTATAACCTAGTTATACTAAAAGTTTGTTACTATAAGTTATCCTCCTCTATATCGACGGCTCCGTAATTAACGTAGGACCGGCGTATACGGCGGCTCGGCGACCTATATACCGTCTTCGTCCGGACATACGATCGTCTAAGGTAGCGCGACGGACCGTCCGAGGTAGCGGAACGGATAGTACGATACCGGGCTAAGTAGGACGATCGATAGACCCTTCGTATAGTAAGTCCGGTCTCGTAAACGGACCGGATAATATCGTTAACGAGGCCGATAGGCGTAGACCGGATGCGGTCGGGGGGACAATATACGCCGGAGTCGGGTAGACTACGGCTAGCGGAGGCGCTATCGACACGGTATAACGGTATCCTAAGGTGTCCGAGCGCCGAGTATAGTACGCCCGGCGGAGCGGGACGGTTTATTCGAGACTACGGCGGGTCTTATAACTCCTTATAACGGCGTTATCGGCTATAGAGGTACTAGCCCTAATTCGCGAGGATACCGGCCGTCTATAGGAAGAAGATCCCGTATTCGGCGTTTATCTTACTAGTATAATCGACGTTAGAGACGAAGGGCTTCTAGGCGGTCGTTACCTAAGTAGCCGCGAAGTTCGATCCCGACTTAGTCGAGAGGTAGACGATCGAGGGTTATCTAAAGAGGCCGTCGGTAATACCGGCTTCGTCGGAAAAAGAGCGTAACTTAGACCGCGAACAGACCGGCCCTACTAGCGACAGTTCCGGTTCCGGTAAACGACGGCTACTACCGCTAAAGAAACGCAAGCTCGACGACGGGATCGAGTCCTACCGGGAAAAGGAGGGGAGGATAGGGGTATCGCCGAACGCGGGGGTCGTAGGCGGGGTAACGTAAGCGCGCCGGGGCGGGAAGGGAGTAGACGTACCCTAGCGCCTACGGTTTAGGCGACTCCTCCCCGATACCCGGGACGCTATCGACGGTACGGCGATACGGCGGTATAATAGGGAGCTCCGAAAGGTTTAACCGAATAGCCCGACCGCGAGCGCTACGATCCGTACCTACTACGGGCTATTTAGAGCCGAGCTATATACTACGCTCGCCGACGTCTACGACGACTTAGTCCTACTTCTATAGTAAAAGGAGGAATTGTAGCGGGCTCCGGAGCCGAGCCCCCCCTAACTAAAGAGGAGACTAAAGTACGTAGCGGTAGCCGAGGAGTATCTATCGGTACTACTAACTAGACTAGACGTAACCCGGCCGAGTACGACGGCCCGTCGGACGGTAGAAGGGAGGGCGGGATCTATCGTAAACGGGCTAGCCGCGGCAAAACGCCTAAGCGCGGCGGGCGCGGCAAAAGGACGACTCGTACTAAGGAAGGCGACGGGGCGACGGGTCCCGACCTTACGTCGGGATTCCGCCGGCGGTAAGTACGGCGGGGATTCGCTATCGTCGACGTAGGAGACGGAAGAGCATCCGAATAGCCGGGACGGTAAGGAGCGATCGGGGTCGTCCCGAGCGGAGGCCGAAACGACGGCGATAGCTCTACCGGGACTCGCGGTTAAGAACGGAGGCATCGCGGAAGACGGTACGACCGGCCCGCGAGAGTCGTAATAGAGGCCCCGGGACAATACGGGCGATTTACCTAAGATAGAGGCCGTAAAGGGGACGACGTAACGACGAGCCCCTTCGAGCGAGGCGGACCGGGTTAGAGGCGCGGAGCGTAAGGACACTAGGTACTAAGTAAGGGAGGCCGAGACCGCCCCGGCCGGAATCGATCCCGCGGAAGTTAGTCGGTAGGGCCGGTAGTTCCTAGCCGCGGCGACCTCGGCGGAACGGAGGGCGATCTAAGTCGACGTTTAAGGTAAGGGGAAAGATTACCTTAGCGCGTAGAATAGGGAAGTTAACGCCTAGCGGGCGGTACGCGGCCGAGCCGCCTCGCGCTCGGTCGGCCTACCGACGGGGGAGTAGTACTCGTCGAGACCGGGCGCCCGGGGCGGTAGAGTCGAGTCCGTAGATTATTCGACTATAGGGGGGGGGGGGGTTAGAAGGACGAGAGTAGACGGCGGTATTAGAGGGAGAAGGTCCCCGGGAAGGATCGGCGGAGGAGGTAGAGTAACGGGGGTAGGAAAGGCAATAGCAAAGAGCATTAAGGGTATACGGGTAGGCTACGTTAACGTATACGGCCTCGACGCCGCGAAGTTATAATATACGTACGGGCTACTAGATACTTACTTTAACTTCCTCTTCCTAGCTAAGACGTAGTTTACGAAACGCTGTCGGGTCGACGATCGGCTAATATACACCTCGATAATGCCCGTCTAGACCGGTACACGACAAAAGGCGGGAATATACCTACTAGGGACGGCGCGGGCTAAAGGATTACTATAGGGCGGCCCGAAGGTAGAGGCTAGTAAACATTATATTACGTTCTACGCTAGCGGACGGAAGATATCCGGAGTGTACTTACCTCTATCGATAGGTCCCGTCGAGCTCGACGCGATACTAGAGGCGTTAAAGGGATCGACGGTAGTCTTAGGCGACGTAAATACGAGATTGCCGGGCGTATAACGGAAGGCTAAATAGGCTACGGGGCCGCCGGAAAGGGTAGCGGCATTGGCGGCCTAGTAACGAGCATCGGGCTACGACCTACTCGAACCGACGACGGGGACACCGCCGCGCTACCTACGGCGGGTACGAGGGGTAGATTACCTAACGGTAGACTATTGCTTCGTATTTAACGGGATCCGGGATCGTACGCTATTCCTACTAGACAACCGGAGCGTCGGCTAGAAAACCGATTACGACTATACCTTATGCCTACATATAGGTAATATAACCTCCGACCGCGACGTATCGGGTACAAGACTACCCCGGTACCGTATTGGCCGCTTACTATAGCCGGGGATAGGAAACACCGTTCGGGAACTACTCGACACGAGGGCGGGGCGGATAACGGAGCGATAGCGGGGGATAAGCGATCTAGACGAACTAGATACGGCGCTACGCGACCTATGTTAATAGGTAGCCGCGGACACGATCGGTAAGCAACAAGGCTTCGGGACCGGCGGACGAACGCGGCGGCGTAGGGGCCAATTCGATTAGCTACAAGACATCCCGCGGATAGACGCGACGGTTCGACTATTTAAACTAAGTAAGGCGGCATCGAAGGAAAACGGGATAATCTTACCGACGGCGGCGGCGGTATAGCGGGGCATTACCGCGACCGAAGAATTAGTAGCGACCTTTACCGCGCGGTATAGAGGTACGGCGCGGTACTTACAAGACGAGCGGCCGGGGCTCGACGGGCGTCCGGGACTAGGCGGGGTAGTACGGTAGACGGTCGATAAGGTGTCCGCGATAATTAGGGACTCGAGTAAGGATAGGGCTATAGGGGCCGACGGCATCTATATACGACTAATATAGACCCTACTCGGAAGCTACTTTACGGGGTAGCTATATATCTTATTCTCGCTATATATAGAGACCGGAAGGATACTAAAGAGATAGAACGATACGGAGATTTATCTAATTACTAAGGACGAGAAGCGACCTAAGGACAAGAACAACCTACGACCGATTATACTAATCTATATATTCCGTAAGGTATTTAAGAAGCTACTACTAAAGCAATTTAACGAGATAGGTTAGGCATCGCTATACCTAATATAGGCGGGATTTCGAAGCTACTACTCGACCTATACGAACGTAGCGGTAGTACACTACGTACTAGCGACTAGCTTAGTAGGCTACGTAGCGTTCTTAGACTTTAGACTCGCATTTAATATAGTAGATTACTCGAAGCTCCGGGAATGCTTACGGGGAAGAGGATGTCTACCGGGGATCCTAAGCCTAATCGCATTACTAACCTTCCGATCGATACGGTCGAGGGTAGTAGTTAACGGGGAATTGTTACTATAGTTCCCGAGGACCTAAGGGGTACTCTAAGGCTCCCCTATATTGCCTTACCTATTTAGTATGTTTGTAGACCTATTGCTAGCCGAACTAAACGAGGACGCTAGTAGGATCCCTAAATTACTATTCTACGTAGACGACGGCATAGCTATAGCGAAAAATAGGATAGAGATATAGAAACTTATTAATTAGATCGTCCTATAGGCTTTACGGAATAGGCTATAGCTAACTAGTCCGAAGTATAGTCTTTTAATACGTAGGTCGGATAGGGAGGCGATATAGGCCGGGGACGAGGTAATACCCGTAGTAGACCGATATATATATCTCGGGTTTCCGGTAATAGTAGACGGCATTACGTTCGGAGAGTTACTAAGGGATTGACTTTATAAAGCGAAGGCGATAGCGAACTAGCTAAGCATCGGGGTAGACGACTAGGGCGTTGCGCACCGCCTTCGGGTATACGGACAATTCCTAGCGCCAATATAGGAATACGGAGTACCGCTAATATTAGCGTAGGCAAACGAGATGCGACTAAACGGGAAAGCTAGATTGCACGAAAGGGAGTTTAACGACGTAGCGGCGGGTTATAAAGACATAATAGCGTAGGTAGTACGGGCCGACCTAAGAAAGGCGAATGTAGCGGAGAACATCCTAGGCCTAATACCGATAAGAGACCGTTTCGTATACCTCTAAGCGACGTTTCGCCTACGGGTCGTACTAAGCCCTCCGACAAATCCTCTAGTACGGCTACTAATAGAGGATACGATCGCTCCCCGGCTATATAGCTTTACCTCGAGCCTTAAGGGTAGAGCGATATAGCGGGGCTTCTACGAATACAATACTAGCCTTATTCCGACGAAGGAGATACTCCGGAGCTAGCTAAGGGTAGACCGGAGGACGGTAGTAGTAGCGAAAGGAGATCGATAGAGACTAACGAAGGTAATCGGGATAGCGACGCGGATAGATTAAGAGTTATTTTTAGCGGATATTACCCTCTCGGCCGACCGTACAATATAGAGCGACCTAGTTTAGTATCGGTTAGGGGTGTTTCGATACGGACACATCTATAGGTACGGGAAGTTCTTTATACGAGGCTATAAGACGTATTAACGGCTAGGTATTCCTATAAATCTCTCGAGGGGGGAAAGGACGGAATTTCGAAATAGAGAGGGGGATTTTAAGAGCCGGGGCATTCTATATACGAGGATCGACTAGCTCCTCGAGCGCGGCTATATTATAAGGGCTAGGGAGTTCCTTCGCGAGATTAGTCGGGTACTAGAAGACAAATAGAGGGTAGAGCTAACGGCTATAGAGCTATTAGAGTCGGAATAGATAAAACTAAGCGTACTTACTTTAAAAAAAGGTCTTAAGAGGACGTAAAAAGTAGACCGTCTTAGGTAGACGTAAAATGCGACCGCTAGTCTTAGGAGGACGTAAAAAGTAGACCGTCTTAGATAGACGTAAAATGCGACCGCTAGTCTCGGGTAGACGTAAAATACGACCGTGTCTTAAGTAGACGTAAAATACGACCGCGTGTCTTAAGTAGACGTAAAATACGACCGCGTCTTAGGTAGACGTAAAATACGACCGTAAGTCTTAGGTAGACGTAAAATACGACCGGTAGTCTTAGGAGGACGTAAAAAGTACCGCGGTCTTAAGAGGACGTAAAAAGTACTATAGTCTTAGGAGGACGTAAAAAGTACCGGGGGCGGAGGGGGAGAGGAAGAAAGAAGGGGTTAAGAAGAAGGGAAGAAGAAAAGAAAGGAAAGGGGAAGGGGGGGGCGTAAAAGAAGGGGAGGAAGGGAGAGGAGAAGAGAAGAGAGGGAGAGAGAGGCGGCGGGCGGGAGGGGTCTTAGGAGGACGCGAAAAGTAGCCGGGTTAGAGTAAGGACTAAGAGAGGGGGCGGTCTTACGAGGGTAGACATAGGGAGTCTACGAGAGGAGGGACGGTCGTATCGATATAGCGACGTAGGATAGCGACCTAGACTCTAGAGATTTAATAACTAAAGGAAGCCTACCTTAGAAAGGACTACGATAGAGGGAACGGAAGGGGTACCTCGGGCTCCGCTAGCTAGGCTAGTCGAGGACGGGGAAAGCGGTTAAAAGACAGCGATAGGGGTACACTCCTTTAGGTATATAGAGAACGCTACTCCGCTATCGAAGGGAGGGCAAAGGGTTATCTACGACCCGGGGAGTTCTAAGGTTACGCGACTACGGGCATCGCCTTACCTTCTCGACGGCAAACTATATAGATCCCGCGACAATAACGGCGGGTTAGGCTACGGACGTTTAGACGACGACGCTACAACGTCTAGCGCGATAGGGAGTACTATACGACTCTCGGCGCCGCGGGGATTAAAGCTAGACGGCTCGCCCTCTCGTAAGTAAATAGAGCTTAGGACTCGGTAACAAGTATTAAGTATCGACTATCTATTAGTAATTAAGGAAGCTACGATAACGACTACGTAGATAGATACGAATTAGCTAGGACGGAGCGCTACGTTAGGGGTTACTAGATGTTTAATCCGACAGACGATATAGTAGTTCCGAGGTTTGTCTTTAAGTATATACTATGTAGCTAGGCATTAAATAGCGAGCTATTTAAACCCCTAACCCTAACCCTAGCCTAGTACAAGATTACTATTAACTAGTACTATAAAGTCTATAGTATAGTAGTAGAACATCTTAACCTCCTACTAAAGTATATTAATATACTATTTATAATAGGAACTAATTACTATAAGTACCTTAAGGCATAGAGAATAGGTAACAGACTTAAGAAGCTATTACTAGAGGCCCTAATAACCTCCTTTAGATAGTAATAGGTACCTAATACCTCTTAACTACCCTATTATAGTAAACTAGTATATAGTACTACTACTACCTTATTAGATAATAACTAGGACTATACTTAGTACCCTAGTAGGAAGACCTATTTTAATACTACCTACTTTAAGTAACATCCTAATAGGAAACTATAGTAGATAGTTAACTAATAGAAGGAGAATACCTAAATTAAGTTAAGGAATAGAAGGGCTAAAAAGCTAAGAGATAGTAAGAGTAAAGGTAGACCTAAGAGGCCTAAGCCTAGGAAAAAGACTACTACTACTACTATAGACTTAAAAGAAGAGTCTAATTAGGAGTATAACTAGGCTAATAAATCTAGCTTAGTAGGTACTACTATTACTAGCTCTATAACTAATATATTTAGTCCTACTATAGTTATTTAGGATTCTAGTTTATTATACTACTTCTTTAATAACAAGGCTATATTTACTAAGCTAGAGCCTCTTAGTAGGCCTAGACCCTTTTATTAGGCTATTAGCTAGAGTAGTATTACCTATAGAGGGACTATACTACTTACTATTACTAATTATTAGGTAGAGTAGCTTAGTATTAAGCTTAGTAATGCCCTATACTCTCTAGTATCTACTTACAATCTAATCTCTACTAGATTACTCTTTAAGAAGACTAGTATCTATATAGACTAGTCTACTAACACTCTAAGACTTAAATAGAGAGTAGATAGCTATATTAAACTTAGCTAGTAAGTTACCCTAATTTAGAATATTAGGTTCATTTAGGACATTATACTATCTCTATTAATCCTACTTATTATAGCCTCTATAATAGCTATACTAAGGCTAACACTACTAGATAGTACTAGAGGCTAGGCTATATTAGCCCTAAGATTCTATCTATAACTAAAGGTATAGTTAAGGGTATAAGTAAGATAGAGATAGATAAACTAGAGTACTATTATATATATAAACTTACTAGGGCTTAGAGGATTGTCTCTAGGATTCCTAGGGACATCCCTAAAGCTATACTAGATAAGATCTATATTAATACTATTAGTCCTATTAAACTACTAGATCTTTATAGGAATAGATATATCTTTATCTTTATAGATAGTAAGACTAAGTATAGATAGGCCTTCCTAGCAATTAGTAAGGCTACTAGAAAGTAGATCCTAGACTACTTTATTAAGTATGTCTACAATTAGTACTCTAAATACCCTAAACTATTTATAATAGATAGAGATAGTAAGTACTAAAGCTATTAATTACTAAAATAGGCCTAGAGTCTAGGCATTAGGATAGATGTCTCTACTATATATACCTTAGAGTAGAATAGTGTTACTAAGTCTAGTAATAAGACTATCCTATAGAAAGCTAGGGCTATAATTATTAATAGTAGGATGCCTACCCTAATATAGTCCTTTACTATCTAATATGCCTATTACATTAATAATAGGCTAGCTAATCTTAAGACTAAGGCTATTCCTATCTAGTAGTTTAAGAAAGATCTTAATACTAGGTCTCCTAAGACAATTAATCTTAGTAGACTTAGGAGATTTAGTACTATAGTATATCTATTTAGATAGAACATATTTAAGTTACACAAATTTAAGTCTAGAGCTAACATTGTTTAGTTTATTAGCTTCTAGGCTAATTTAGACACTAATTTCTTAGTATAGAGACTATTATTTAGGCTAGATAGAAGTCTATAGTTTAAAGTAGTCTTTAGCCCTTATGTTAACTTTAATAAGGATACAACCTATAGAATGTACCTTATACTAGTACTATCTAGAATTTAGGGGGAGTAGACATCTCTAATTTCTACTAGTACTAGGTCTTTATAGCCTCTAGATCTTTTAGCTAGAGAAGTAGAAGCTAGAATCCTACTAGCTTAATTATAGAACCCTAGACTAAACTTCTTCTAGCCCTAGGACACCTTATTTAATTTCTTAGTAGAGTATAAGGCTACTATAGAAGACCCTAATTAGAATTAAGGGGAGTAGGATGCTCTACTACTTACTATACTATTACTATACCCTTAGTATAAGTAAGGGGAGTAAGGGGAGCATAAGGCTAAACCCTTAGATCCTAACTTATAGGAGCCTAAGCTCCTAGCTCCTAATCCCTAGGAGTATAATCTCTAAGATCTAGATATACTTATAACTCTATTTAATGTTCTAGCTATAACTAGTAAAAGGAAGAGGCGTACTTTACCTCTAGCTCTAGAGATTAGACTCTCTAAGTCTAGTAGACTAGTTATTAGTAACTATAGCAAGTTCTAGAGAGCTACTACTAGAGTCTCTACTAAACTAATTAAGCTATTAACTCTCTAGGAAGCTATATTAAGGCCTAAGTCTAGGGACTAAGTAAAGTCTATTAAGACTAAGACTAAGAACCTAGAGAACACTAAGACTATTAAATAGGTTAAGACCTCTATAGTTCCTAGAGGTAGAAGACTAATAAAGGCAAAATAGGTCTTTAAGTATAAGTACCT
Organism: Teratosphaeriaceae sp. CCFEE 6253; assembly: GCA_033119285.1. Lineage (NCBI taxonomy): Eukaryota > Fungi > Ascomycota > Dothideomycetes > Mycosphaerellales > Teratosphaeriaceae > Teratosphaeriaceae sp. CCFEE 6253. Next base: position 28,133 of record JAWDJV010009400.1, read on the forward strand.
ACCTATAAGAGAACTAGAGAAGCTTAAATCTAGATAGACTACAAAGGGCTTTACTAAAAGGCTAGTATTAACTACTATAATACCTTTACTCTTACTCTTAGAAGTAAGACAGCTAGGATTATTATTGTACTAGTAGCCTAGTTTAATTAGTATAGGAGATAGATTAATATTAAGTATACCTTCCTATACTCTAACCTTAACTATTAGATCTTTATTAACCCTAGAGATAAAATAAGATCTCTTTTAGGCTATAGGTAGGATAAGGTTATATAGGTTATAAAAGGCCTATATAGTCTTAAGTAGGTAGCTAATCTCTAGTACTAGGATACTATTAGTATACTACTAAAGCTAAGTATAAAGAGAGTTGTCTCTAATACCTACCTATTTATAGAAGATAGTATACTAGCTCTTCTCTATGTTAATAACTTCTAGATTGTTAGCCTATCTCTAGCTAGTATTAATAATCTAATTAATAGCATAAAGAAGAAGTACTATATTAAGCTAGTTAATACTAATATGTTTCTTAGCCTATATATTATCCTTAGAAAGGATACTATTTAGCTATCCTAGAAGTATTACTCTCTAGACAAGCTAAAGGGCTATAGCCTTAACTAGATAAGGACTATAGCTTACTTACTAGACATAAACTATAAGCCTAACTTTAGTAAATGTACTAAGTCTAAATACCTAGCCTTTAACTAGATTATTAGTAAACTATAGTACCTCTCTAATTAGACTAGGCCTAATATTGCCTATACTATTAATTGTCTAGCTAGGAACCTTAGTAACCTATTACTAAAGTATATTAGTACTAGTAAGTACATTTAGAGATATATTACTAGTACTATATCTAAATGCCTAATATATAGAAAGGCCCCTAAGCTTAAGATTAAAGTATTCTTAGACTCTAACTTCTTTAGTAATCTATCTACTAGGAGATTAGTATTAGGATTAGTTATTCTTATAGCTAGGGTACTAGTTATCTAGAGATCTAAGCTATAGGGAGAAGTTATTATGTCTAGTACTAAGGTAGAGTACCTTACCTTAATAGAGACTACTAAGGAACTAAAGTAGCTAAGGAACCTATTAGAGGAAATCTCTCTACTAATAGGCTTTACTATACCTAAGGTTACTATTAGAGTAGACAATAAGTTAGCTATTATTCTAGCTAAAGACTATACTAATTCTAGGAGGTCTAAGTATATCTCCCTTAGGAATTACTTCTATAGAGAGCAATATAAGCTAGGTATGTTTAATATTAAGTATATAGCTACTAGTAAATAGAAGGCTAACCTATTAACTAAGCTAAAGTTAAATAGGTTGCTCTAAGATAGAATAGGATAGGACTAAGATGCTTTCTTTTGTTTAAAGATTAATTTCTTTTGTATACTCTACCTATACTAGCTAGATATTCTAGATTTAGTATATACTTACTACTTATCTCTTTTGTAAAATAACAAATTATACTTTTGGATTCTAAATAGAATCTAATCCCTTTAGGACTAGCCTAGCTAACTACTTAATCCCTTACTTAAGGGGAGAGACTTCTCTAATATTCTATAAGTATCTTAGTACCCTATTACTTCCTAAAAGTATACTATCCTCTTATCTACTACTACTTATATAGCTTAGCTACTTAATCCTAACCTAAGTATAGCTTAAAGAACTTCTTTATAATGTCTAGCTACTCCTCTATCTTCTTAATAGTAGCTTAAGTAGCCCTTAATATAATCTCTAGAAGCTCCTAATAATTAGTAATATTACTACTAAAAGGGAAGTTAATAATAAGCTAGCTATTCCTAGATCCTAGCCTAAGTATAGTAGGAGTCTCCCTAGCTATATAACTTAGTAGTCCATTATGCCTAGTAATGCCCTACCTATACCTATGTTACTTAGTATCTCCTATCTTAATATTAGATTCTATAAGGGAAATACTACTTACTAAGCTTAGTAGTTTCTAAGGTAGAGTAGTCCTAGAGGCCCTAGATGTCTTAGAATTATCCTTCTTAGCCCTAGAGACTAGAATGTAACTAAAGAAGCTATAGTTCTTATAATAATTAGTCTAAGTATAGCTAGTATATATACCCTTAAACATTATCTAGCTATTACTTCCTCTTATAGTCCTATAGATATTGAATCTACTAGTCCTATTATAGTACCTATTATAGGGAGCTAGCTCTATAGTACCCTAAGTAGTATTAACTATAAGCGCTAGGAGATACTAGTTACCTTTACTTAGATTAAGGGTATCGTAGTAAGTTACTATGTCTAGATCCCTTATTAGAAAGAAGTCCTAGCCCTTAGTAAGTATCTTAGTATCTAGATCTATAATAAAGTCCCTAAAGAAGGAAGATAGAGGATTCCTTATAGTAAACTTAGCCCTAGCTCCTATAGTATTAGTAATAAGCCTAAGCTAAGATAGAGTTAGCTTCTAGGTAGTAGACCGATTGTTAAAGACCTTGTTTAGTTCCTTTTAGGCCCTGTCCTTACTAGCTTTTATAGTAGTAAATAGCTTCTCCCTCTTACTAGTCCTAGCTACTAGCCCTAATAATAGAATATTAGGCTACTTAGGAGGATTACTACTACTACTACTACTACTAGACCTACTACTAAACATACTACCTAGCTAGTTAATAGGATTCTATTACTATACTATAGCTAACATAACTAGAGAATGTTAGTATAGTAACATACTAGCTAATTAGTTTTACTAACCTACTATTAATACTATTATTAATAGTAGTTAAGGCTTTAAAGGATGCTAATAAAGACTAGGACTAATCTTAGTTTAAAGGTAGATATAAGAGGATAGGTTAAATAGAGAAGATTTAAGTAATTAAGTACTATATAGGTACATACTAGATTAAACTTAATTAATAGGCATATACTACATTAAAGGGTAGGATTAATAGGCACATACTAGATTATTTACTAATCTAGCTTACCTACCTTGTTTATTTAATTACTAGCCTCTTTACTTAGGAGGGGGAGTATTGTAACTTAGTGCTTAAGGCATTACTTACTAGCTGTCTAGATGAATGCTCTTTATCTAGTCTCTCCTATAGTCTCTTCTATAGTTAATTAATTACTTTATTATCTGCTACACAACAAGAACTACTGCCGCGACCCTACGTTGCATCTACGTCCTTCTAGTAGAGAATCAGCTGACCATGAATTAGATAACAATGTTCGAGAGCCGAGCGTCACGAGCACTACGTCCGTACAAACCCAAGGTACAGGGTCCCACGATCTCATGCCACCGCACTTTCTGACACATCCGACGGGCAACACGGTCGGCTCGGCTTCAAACTATTCGCCTCCATCGGCCACGCCTTCGAAGAAAGAGCCGTCAAAGCGCTAAGGGAAGATGCTGCGGATGGACGCTGGACTCTTGAGATTCGCGGGTTGATTAAGGTGCGAAATGTCGTGCGGCGCAACTGTTTCGCGGACCTCCTAGAGCTCGTTGGATTTGGCAAGCCCAGACATCAGATCTTCCCGATTGCGGAGACTGTAGTTGAGTAGTCCTTTGCGGCAATCCAATTGCCATCGGGTGGAAGGTCCATCCCCGAGGCACGGTCTTCGCAGCGCACACTCGACGAGAGACTTCAGCTCCATGGACACAGTCCGAAGCTTCAATGAGCGAGGTCTCGTCCGTGGCCCATGGATGTGTTACAGTCGCTGCCGCTGACAATTCACTGTTTGACTTCTGGACGAGTACGGGACTCGAAGGCCAGTCAGCGTGAGGGCGATCTTTGTCCGGCCACGTACTCTATCTTGAACCCTGCGCCCCTCTACCTATCCCAACCCCCTGTGCCTTCGCTACCCCTCCCGCGGTACTCATCCGCCTCGTACCTCTTCCCCCTGAACGCCCACACGCCCCAATTTCCGCAGCTGACATCTCCCGGATCGGCATCGTTCAAGTCCCACCGCAGGCTCCTGAAAAGATTCTCTCCCGGGCGTAACAGCAGGTCGGCCTCATTCCCACTCTGCTCCTTCACCCACGCGATATCCCGCTCCATGTCGAACTCCGTGTATCCCGTGCAGATGATCGGACACTTCGTCTCCAGCAGCTGCGGGAGAGTAGAAGCCCACTCGTGCGAGCTAGCTGGGTGCCCGAGCCCCGGATGGAACAGCACAAAGGCGTCGAAGTACGGGTCGTAGGGCGCAAAATGCTGCGCCTCATGCAGAGTGTGGTAGTACTCCACGTAGGTGCTGATCTTCGCCTGCCCGCCCAAACGGTCCTCGACGATCGCACCGAAGGGATTCGCAGCCGTGCGCGGCGGGAGCGGGAACTCGTGATCGCGATTGCTCATGGCCTCCGGGCCGATGAAGACCAAGTGGAAGGTGGAGCGGGGGAAGAGGTGGGAGAGCTGGAGCCAGACGTCGCGCGGGAGGCTGGACTCGGCGCGGGCGCCGAGGATGAAGAGGCGGACGGGAGGCGGGTTGGGGCGGAGGCCTTTGATGTCGATGCCGGCGCCGGAGCGAGGGGGGTGCATAGTGTAGCGGAGGGCTGTCATCACAACGTGTCAGTGTTCATGCGTGCTGCGGGATTGAGAAGCTGGTATCCGGCCATACCACTCAGACTTCTCAGCCCCTCTGGCGTCACCCGGTCCTTCAACCCATAAGGACTGAGCTCATGCAACACACTCCCGATCGTGATCGGGTACGTCAGCAATCTTGTCACCTGCCTCAGCGGCCTACCCTCGTTCACCGCATTGAACTCTCTGCTGAAGAGCAGCGTATCCCAATTCGTCATGTTGACCTGCGCCTCGTCGATCTGCGAGCCAGGATACTCGAATTCCGGGAAGAACCTCCCTGACATCAGATCGTGGTCATCTTCGTTGATCTGACGAAGCAAGTCGCAGATCTCGAGATGCGAGGCGTAGTCGTCGACGAAGTGGTCGACGCAGCAGGAGACCGGGATGCCGCAGTCCGCGCACTCGTGGCTGACGTGTCGCGGGGGCATCGCGCCGCTGCTCTTTCTGCTCTCGGCATCGTGCGGGGAGGTTGGCATTCGGGTAGGTTGGTGGTCGGGGTGTGGGCAGTAGGCATTCTGTCGCATGAATGCCGCGCGCTGGCGGATCTGCGGGGACGGAGAGTGGGTGTAGGAGTGGAAGAGGTCTAATCAAGATCAGCCACGGGTTCGAATGGAGATGGTTGTAGCATTCGCCGAACTGTTGGGCTTCAGCAGGACTCGCTGGTCTTGCTGGCGCTCGGCCGCGGCTTCGATATCGCTTCGCCGACCACGCGGAACCTGGTAAGATGGCGGCGCTGGTGATGATACGGCTTTGTTGACGGCCTCACCCGCGGCGGGAGCTCGCTGACGAGTCGCGTTGTGTATCCTCCTACCAGTGGACGGTGCTTTGCTTGCCGCGGCGGCAAATGTTCGGCGGGATACGCTCGGCAATTGTCTAGCGGAGCGAGAGGCCTCTCTCAGACATTTGCTACAGACATTCGTCGACGCCATGTCGGTGAGATGCCCGTCACTCCCACGTAGTCCTACAACACTCGCTCATATCCCAATCGTCACCAGATGCGGGTACATCCCCTTCGGGAGATCCACTGACTCAGCATTCGAGACCTGACTCGCGCCGCTGGAGCTCTCCAAACTTCGACATCAGGTTCTCGTTGCGACAGCATCAGCTTCGCGCCTCGAGCGCACCCACATCTCCGCCATGAGCAACGTCCAGCAGAACCAAGCCTTCTACTCCCTCACCCTGCAAGCCCCCTCCGCCGTCACCGCTGCCTGCACCTGCAACAGCGTCCCCGGGCTCAAGACCCAAGACCAGCAGATCTTCGAGGCACGTGGCCAGCGCATCTACCTCCACCGCATAACCGAGAATGAGGACCGCAGCGAGGTCAAGCTCGTCACCGTCTGCGATCAAGATGTCTTCGGAACCATTCGCGGTGTCACTTCCTTCCGCATCCCGGGCACCGCGACCGATCAGCTGGTGATCGCGAGTGATAGCGGACGCATAGCGCTCGTTAACTATGACGCGCAAAGAAATGCGTTCAAGCGCGTGCATCTCGAGACGTTTGGCAAGTCAGGTGTTAGGAGAACAGTGCCGGGACAATACCTCGCGAGTGACCCGCGGGGACGATGTTGTATGCTGGCGTCGGCGGAGAAGAACAAGGTCGTGTATATCGTCAATCGCAACTCTTCGGCCGAGATCGTCATCTCTTCACCACATGAGGCGAACAGCTGGGCGAATCTGTGTTTCGCGGTCTGCGCGCTGGATACGGGATGGGATCACCCGGTGTTCGCAGCACTCGAGGTCGACTACGCAGATGCGGAGGGTGATCCCACGGGACAGATGTACGAGGGCCGGGAGAAGCAGCTCGTCTACTACACTGTGGACTTAGGTCTCAACCACGTTGTGAAGAGCTGGAGCGACATGGTGGACTATACCGCGAACATGCTCTTTGGCGTCCCAGGCGGGCAGGACGGACCCAGTGGTGTGCTTGTGTGCTGCGAAGACCGGATATACTACCGGCACGACAAGGCAGCACCGTTGTGCATACCAATCCCACGCCGGAAAGGGCCGACCGAGGACCCGAATCGAAAGCGCATCATCGTCTCAGGCTGTCTGCACTTGTCCAAAGCGCGCCACGAATTCTTCTTTCTGCTACAAACGGAGGACGGAGATGTCTTCAAGCTGACGATGGAGATGACTGCATCCACGCCACCGCAGCCTGAGCGGTTAGTGCTCAAGTACTACGACACCTTCCCGGTTGCGAAGACGATGCTGCTCATCCGAAAGGGATACATCTACATCGCAGCCGAGAACGGCCCCTCGAAGATCTACCACGTCAACGATCTCGCCGATGACCCGGAAGTGGAACCACACAACACTTTCACCTCCGAAGACATCTCAGCGGACCCAGCAGATGCGTATGAGCCGACGTGCTTTACACCTCGGCATCTCCAATATACCTCTCTCGCTGTCGAACTACCAGGCATGCACCCACTCATGCGCACGAAAGTCGACAACCCCACCAACGAAGACGCGCCCCAGATCTACACCATCCAAGGCACCGGCAACCGAAGCGTCTTCAAGACCCTCCGCCATGGCCTAGAGATCAGCGAGATTGTCAGCTCACCCCTCGGTAACCTTCCCTGCGACAATCTGTGGTCCCTCAAGCATCGCGCCTCGGATGACTACCACTCCTACCTATTGCTCTCCAGCGTCTACGGCGACAAGACTATTGTCTTGAGTATAGGTGACGAAGTTGAGACGATAGAAGACACGACCTTCCTCACCAATCGTGCCACGGTGACCGCTGGACAGATGGGCGAGGACACACTTGTCCAAGTCCACGCCCGAGGTGTGCATTCCATCCTGGGCTCCGGTGCTGTGAACGAGTGGCCTGCGCCCGCAAACCGCACCATTGTCGCCGCATCTGCCAATGCACACCAGCTCCTCCTTGGGCTAAGCAGTGCAGAGCTGGCCTTCTTCTTCATGGGCGAAGATGGCGTACTAAACCAGTTGGAAGACATGCCCGAGATGAGCGGCAAGATCACGGCGTTGAGTGTGGGCCAGACACCTCGAGGTCAGCAGCAGGCGAAGTTCGCCGTTGTAGGTTGTGATGACTGCACAATCCGAGTCTTGAGTATCGAGCTTGATTCACCGCTCGAGGCACGCAGTGTACAGGCGCTCAGCGCAGTGCCGACAAGCATCGAAGTGGTGGAGATGGTTGAGCCGGGCAGCGGAACGGTAGTCAACTACGTCCACATCGGTCTGCAGTCCGGGCTGTATTTGCGGGCAATCATCGACGAAGTCACCGGCGAGCTCGGCGAAGTCCGCACCAAATTCCTCGGTGCGCGACCCACCCGCCTCTTCCCGGTCAGCATCGAGGCCAACGAAGGACAGCAGGGTGTTCTGGCATGCTCGTCGAGACCATGGCTCGGCTACAACCACCCACAATCATCATTATACACCCTCACGCCCCTCGTGGCCGAAGCGATGGAGGCTGCGCGGCCGTTCGTCTCCGAGCACTTGAACGGCTTGTGTGCCATCCAAGGCCAGAATCTGCTCATCTTCGGGATTCCGAGTGTGGAGGGCAGGTTGGCGAGCAGTGAGGTGCCTCTACGGTATACGCCGCGCGCCATGAGCCGGAATCCCTGGGGCTCGATTTGGTATGTGGCGCAGAGCGATGGCAATACACTGTCGCAGGCAACGAAGGGCGAACTGCGAGTGAAGATAGAAGATGGGGCGCCGGCTGAGGAGGTGCTGGAGCTTGAGCGGCATGTAGGCTTGTCTCGCAGTCAGGGTCACTGGGCAAGCTGCATCCAAGCCGTCGACCCAGTGGAGGCGAAGGCGGTGACAAGCACCATCGAGCTAGCGGACAACGAAGCCGCGCTCTGCTGCACCGTGGTCTCCTTCGAAAGCCGCAATTGGGAAGTCTACCTCGCAGTCGGCACCGGCCAGCACATGACGCCCGGATCCCCGTCTTCCGCAAGACCAAAGGGCTTCGTGCACATCTTTAAGCTCACCGACTCCGGCCGGACCATGGAATTCGTGCACAAGACCGAGATGGATTCCCCGGTGTATGCCATCCACGCCTTCCACGGCCGGCTCGCGGTAGGCGTGGGCATCATGTTGAACATCTACGACATCGGGATGAAGCAATTGCTCACCAAGAGCAAAGGTCCCGTGGTACCAAATCAGATCGTAAGCATAGACAGCACAGGCAACCGGCTCGTCGTCGGTGATGTATCAGAGGGCACGACATTCGTCGTCTTCAAGCCGCAGCACAACCGCATGATACCCTTCGCAGACGACACGATCCAGCGCTGGACTACGACTGCCAGTATGCTGGACTACGAGACAGTGGCCGGCGGAGACAAGTTCGGGAACCTCTGGGTCGTGCGCTGTCCGGAGCAAGCGAGCAAGGAGAGTGACGAAGAAGGAATTGGCGGGTACATCGTCAATGAGCGGGCATACTTGAACGGTGCGCCGTACCGTCTCGAGCTGCGCGGACACGTCTTCGCGGAAGATATTCCGCTCAGCATTCAGCGCACCGCTCTTGTGGCCGGCGGGCAAGAAGTCCTCTTCTGGTCCGGCCTGCAAGGCACACTCGGTCTGCTCGTCCCCTTCGTCAGCAGGGAAGACGTCGAGTTCTTCACGCAGCTGGAGCAGCTGCTACGCGCAGAGGACAGCTCGCCGGCGAGTCTGGTGGGCCGGGATCACCTAATGTACAGGGGGTACTACGTTCCAGTCAAAGGCGTGGTGGACGGCGATCTCTGTGAAGGGTTCTTGAGACTGGGTGTGGATGCCAAGGCGAAGATTGCGGCGGAGGTCGAGAGGGAAGTCAAGGAAGTGGAGCGGAAGGTGCTGGAAATGCGGACGCGAGTGGCGTTCTGATGACACATAGCGCGCAGGTGTACGATGATTGAGGCTGTTGTATTGATACGACGACGCCACGATACCCCGAAAGCCATGCTTGGATACAGAGTCGTGGCCACATACTTGAATCGAGACTCGCTGTCGCTTCGAAGAGAACGTAGACGACTCGAACTTGCCACAACATGTACACTCGGTCCGCGATGATCACCCTCTACATCCTCGGGACGACGCCGCCACCGCCACGATCTTTTCTTGCGCAATGATTGCTCCTCATCGAGTCACGTCGCACGCTCGATACCTCCTCCGCCCAACCCCGGGCACCTATCCTCCAGATCCTCGACCATCATCTCCCAGAACACGGCGCACACCCGACAACCCTCCAAACCACACGGCGGATTAGCACCCGCATACCAATCCATCCCGCACCCGGGCCCGGTCCGTTTGAAGATGATGATACGCCGCTGCAATACCGGCTTGTCATGCGCTCCGCGCTCCATGCAGGGATCCAGCATTCCGCGGCCATGTTCCGGGGTGTTGCTTAATCGACGAGCAGTTTCGGCTTGCACGGCTCGCAGTCGGCAAGCTGCTCCGGGGCGATCGCCGCGGTGCAGTGGGTAGGTGTACATGCGCTGCCAGCGATTATATCGGGCGAGGAGGTTGAGGTACTGGAGGGCGGTGTAGGGCATTGTGGTTTCCTGTCTTCCCACTCACGCCAAATGCTTGAGATTGGGAGTGTGGTGAGAGCGAAGGAATCCATGGCAGGCGGTGATACTGGCAGTCATTGTCAGGTGTGTTTGCCCACTAGCGACATGCGTGCAGGCGTCTTTGTGACGACTCCACTAATACCCACGCGGAGCTGAGCCACGCAGTGCTGAATGCGGTGCGCCCTAGGAGTGATGGGGCCAGAGTTCGCATCATGACCTTAGCGAGTTGCTCCATTGCATCTACAGCGGTCCACTGGCTACTTCCCACCGCCCCTCACCTTCGGCTTCCCACGACTCGCAGGTTTTCCTCCACCCCCAGGCTTCCCACCCGGCTTCCCACCCGGCTTCCCACCCGGCTTCCCACCCGGCTTCCCATCCGACTTACCCATCGGCTTCCCCTTCCCCTTGACCCCCGCCTTCACCGCTCCCTGCCCAGTGCCCTTCTTCCACTCCCTACCCTCCCGCCGGTCATCCCGATCCTCCAGCCTCTTCCTCTGCTTCCCACTCAGCTTCCCCTTCGGCCTATCCTTCTTTCCCTCTGGCCCCCCAGCCTCCCCACCATTCAACACCACCGACCCCTTGGCCTTGGCCTCCCCCTTCTCCTTCTCACTCTGGAACCAAGTCTTCTTCGGCCTCCTCGCAATCTCGTCCCCAAACTTCTCCATGTTCTCCGCCTTGACGATCGTCCGCTCCGTCTGCTGCAGCACCTTGTCCTCCTTCTCCTCTCGCAGCACCGCTTCGATCTCCCCCTCCAACCCCTCGCACTTGGCCTGCCACGCGTCCGCATCTTTGGGATCGACGGTGCGCTGCCGGATCTGCGCCCCCGCCTGTGCCTTCGCGGCCTTCACAGCGAGTTTCACGATCTTGCGGTCCGGCTCCGCGGCGATGGTGCACGAGATGCCCTTCCGCCCCGCGCGGGCCGTGCGGCCGACGCGGTGGAGGTAGATCTCGTGGCTCTGTGGGGCCTCGTAGTTGATGACCGTCTCGATGCCCTTGATGTCCAGGCCACGGGAGGCGAGATCGGTGGCGAGGAGGAAGGAGGCGCGGCCGGATCGGAATGCCTCCATGCTGTTGATGCGCTGTTCCTGGCTCATTGAGCCGTGGAGCTCGGCGGCCTGGAGTCCGCAGAGGGCGAAGATGACTCGGGTGCGGTGTGCAGAGGCCTTCTGGCGGAAGAAGATGATGACGCGGTCGCGGTGCACTTCCGAGCAGAGGTACAGCAGGTACCCAAGACGCTTGCTCTCGCGGCCTGGACGGAGCCGCACGAACTCTTGCGTCAGTCCCGATGCACTCGTATTCTGCGCATCGACCAGCAGCCGCACCGGCCTCTGCATGCCCACTCTCACCAGATCATCCACTCGGCTCGTCATAGTAGCGGAGAAAAGCATGGTCTGCCTACTTCTCGGAATCGTGCCCAGAATCTCATTCAGCTCGTCCGCAAACCCCTCCTCCAACATCCTATCCGCCTCATCCAGGGCCAAGATCTCCACCTTGTCGACCTGCAAGCTTGGCGAGTTGCGCATGAAATCGATGAACCTGCCCGGCGTCGCAATCACAATATCCGGCCGCAACTTCAACTCCTTCTCCTGCTCCCGCGCATTCAACCCACCAATAGCTCGCCCGAACGTGACATCCGTATGCGCCGCCAAGCGCTTACTGACAGCCAGACACTGCAGCGCTAGCTCGCGGGTCGGCATCAGGATCACGACCCTCGTCGTCGGGACTCTCTTTGGGCGGAACAGCAGCCGCTCCAAGATCGGAATAATAAAGGCGCCCGTCTTGCCGGACCCGGTGACCGCACCACCGACGATGTCCTTGCCCTCTAGCGCGACGGGGATGGCTTTCGCTTGGATCGGGGTCGGGGCGAGGAACTTGAGGTCCGAGAGGCCGCGCATGATGGGGCGGGAGAGGGACATGGATGTGAAGGAGCCGGAGGTCGTGTTGGGGGTGTCGTTGGGGAGGGCCGGGGCGAAGAAGGCGGCTTGCTTGGCTGTCTCGGCGGCGTCTTCGGTGTCGGAAGGGCCGTCGGAGGCCATGTCGTCTGGGTGAGGGACTGAGGTGGCGAGCTGCTCATCCTTCTCGTGTGGCATAGCATCGCCGTTGACGGCAGCTTCGTCGTCGCTGTCTTGAGCGCCTGCTGCAGCGTCCGCCTCGGATCCTGAGGCTTCATCGCCCTCGGGATCTCCGTCGGTCTGTTCCGACTCGCTTGCCTCCCCGTCCGACTCTTCGTCATCGTCCTTCCCCATGTCTGCTGCGGCACCATCACTCTGCCCACCCGTCCTCCTGGCCACGATCTCGGCGATGGAATCGGTGCCATTCCCGCTCACTTCCCAGCCGTCAAAGTCGGCCAAGTCCGCCGCCCGCCCGTCATCAAACTCGAAGTCGGACAGAATGCCCTCCTCCTCCTCCCCGCTGACTGCGTCCGCCTTCCGCTTCTTCACCGCGCCGCCCGTCTTCTGCTCTCGCTTGCGCTTCTTCCCGTTCGTCTGCTCAGGAGCTGCCTCAGGCTCGGAGTCCTCGAGCTCGTCGTCATCGACATCGTCTTCATGATCCGAGAGTGTCAAAACGAAGCCGTCGTCCATCATGGGCGCAATGCCGGGCGATAGGATGGTGTCCAAGAGTTTCTCAGACTGCACTTTTTCGGTGGAGATGGAGATGTCCCCGATAAGATTAGATCTCGCTCAGGGCTTTCGGCGAGATTCCGCCCATCCCGCAACTACCGAGCCTCCACCTCATCCTCCTGCACCATCGCCTCGTCTCCAGCACAACGTCGTCCGCCGTGGGGTCGATCACGATCGGAGGCCTGCAGCAGCACGTGGGACGGCAGATGCGTGGCGAGCTGCGTGCATAGATGCCTGCCACAGTGAGGACCAAGTACCCATGTCTCTTCTAACCTCATCCCATTCCCTCTGCTCCCTCTCCACCCCGTCTTCTCCCTCTCCACCCCGTCTCCTCCGTCTCCACCCCATCTCCTCTCTCTCCACCACAGCCAAGATGCCTTCTCCCCAGCAAAACCTCCCCGAGACCCCCACCTACCCAGGTGCCCACAGTGGCATCCCCACCCGCCTCGTCGACAAGGCCCGCCGAGCCAAGACCCTCATCTGGCTGGGCCGCAAGGTCGCCGCCTCGCAAGTCCCGCGCACCGAACCCGCACTCCCCCAAGGCGTCTCCCGCGCCACCTTCAATGCTGCCATCGTTGAGATCACCACCGCCCTCGGTCCGTCCAACGTCGAGCTCAACGACAAGCCCGCGGTCGACAACGGCTGGTACATGGAGCACCCCAACACCCACGACATGATGCATGTCACCCACGAAGACGCCCTCGTGGCCTCCGCCGTCGTCTACCCCGCCTCCACCGCCGAAGTCCAGGCCATCGTCCTCTGGGCCAACAAGTACCTCATCCCCATCTTCCCCATCTCCATGGGCCGTAACCTGGGCTACGGCGGCGCAGCCCCGCGCGTCCGCGGTAGCGTCGTCATCGACCTCGGCCGCCGCATGTCCTCGATCCTCGACATCAACGCCGACGACTACACCTGTCTCGTCGAGCCCGGCGTCTCCTTCTACGCCCTCTACGAGGAGATCCAAGCCAGAGGCCACACGCACCTCTGGATCGACACCCCCGACCTCGGCGGCGGCAGCGTGATCGGCAACACCCTCGACCGCGGCGTGGGCTACACGCCCTACGGCGACCACTGGTCCTGCCACGCCGGGCTGGAAGTCGTGCTCCCCACCGGCGAGATCGTGCGCACGGGCATGGGCGCTCTCCCCCACAACAACACCTGGCAGACCCTCCCCTACGGCTTCGGCCCGATCCAAGACGGCCTCTTCAGCCAAAGCAACCTGGGCATCGTGACGAAAATGGGCCTGACCCTCATGCCCAACCCCGACGGCCACCAATCCTTCATGTACGCCTTCGCCCACGCCACCGACCTCGCACCCCTAATCGACATCATCCGCCCCCTCCGCATCTCCAACATCCTCGAAAACGTGGCGCAAGTCCGCTCCGCCGAACAAACCCTCGCCGTGCAAGGCCGACCCAAATCTGACTTCTACGCCGGCCCCGGCATGCTCCCTGACGACGTCATCGCGTGCGAGGTCGCCAAACTCCCCTGCGGCGCCTGCGCCTGGGTCTACTACGGCATGGCGTACGGCCCCGCGCACATCCGGCAGTACAAGCTGGACATCATCCACAAGGAATTCACGTCCATCCCAGGCGCACGACGGATCGATCCCGCGACGATCCCCAAGGACAACTACTTTTGGTCGCGCGACAACATCGCCGCCGGCGTGCCGGACCTCGAGGAATTACTCTGGTGCAACTGGACGCCCAACGGCGCGCACGTAGCCTTCTCCCCCGTGTCGCCAATTCGAGGCAAAGACGCCGAGGCGTTGATCCGGCTGGGCAGGAAGAAGCGGGAGGAGTACGGCGTGGAGATGTTCCCGGCCTTCTGCGTGGGACTGCGGGAGATGCACCTGATTGTCGAGATCGTCTTCGACAAGACGCTGCCCGCAAGCCGGAAGGCGGCGATGGATTGTCTGCGGGATCTGATCGATGATGCGGCCGCCATGGGGTATGGGGAGTACGTCTCCCAATACTACACGCATCCTCTCTACTGCGATCACGTGAGCTGATGATGCTTGGCGTAGATACCGCACCCACCTCGCGCTCATGGACCAAGTAGCCGGCACGTACAGCTGGAACGACCATGCGCTGATGAAGCTCAACGAGCGGCTCAAGGACGCTCTGGACCCGAACGGGATCCTCGCGGCAGGCAAGAGTGGGATCTGGCCGAAGCGGTACCGCGGCCGGGGGTGGGAGATGGGCAAGGGCCAAGAGGGCGTGGAGGGGAATGGGGTGGAGCCTCTGGTGGGTAGCACGAGATTATGAGGGAAGATGTAAGTGGACTACTGTGAGGATACCTCGACCTCTACTCCGCATGTGCGCTTCGCGGCTCTGTCTCTATCCCGCTTGGTGAACGATGCCCTTTGTCGAATGATGACTGGTTTCGCGCTGCCTTGCAAGGGTAGAGGAGTGGCTAAGACCGAGAAGCCAGTCTCATTGTTGCCCCTATATGGCCTGTGCGGTGGCCAACTCTCTCCTCTCCGCACCCTTGTCTTTCTGCACTGCGAGTGGCGCCACTCTTACCGCCCACACTCGCACCGCACAGCCACCCACACGAGACGCGAGCATCCAGACCCCCCAGACCAGCTCAATAAGGCACCCTCTTAATCTTCGCCATGACCTCCTCCGACAAGTCCTCCGCCTTGACAATCCCCAACTGCAGTGCATCTCCCCAAAACCACATGGCCCTATGCTGCGCATACCCTAGGTAATCAAACTCCTCCGTCTCCTCCTCCTCATGCTTTCCCTCGCCCCCTTCCTCCTTGGCCAGCTCGCGGTACTCCTCCGCCTCCTCACCCAATTCATCCCGCAAGTTCGCCTCCGCATCCTCTTCGCCTGTCGACGCCGGGCTGAAGTCCGGCATCCCGGGGACCTTGGCTTGGACGATGCCCCACGCGACCCAGTGCGCCGTGTTGGCCAGCCGCCAGAGGCGCGTCTCGTGCGTCAGACGCGCGATTTCTTGGTCCTCCCAAGTCTTGTCCGCGGCCGGGTCATACGTCAAGGTTGATGCGCCCGGCGCACCCGAGGGTGTGCGGGCGTCTAGAAAGAAGCCCGAGATGCTGGTTGTAGATCTCCGGTGCGGATGGTCGGCGAGAGTGCTACTCGAGGGCTGTATATCCGGCGTAGAGAGCGGCGTGGAGGAATTGTATTGCGGCCGATGGCGCACATACGCGCGGATGAAGCGCTCCTGTTCCTCGGGGGTCGGGTAGCGGCTGACGTTACACGCATAGGGTTTGCGAGTGTCATGGTAGTTGTAACACCACTCCGTGAAGTGATTGGCGAACTCCAGGCCCGCCAGATTGGCACTCGCGTACTCGAAGTCGATGACCACGAGCTGCTTGTGGCTGTTCGCGGGTGCCAAGAGTGGCGACTCGCCGCTGGGGACGAAGCGCAGGATATTGCCGTACTGGGTATCGTTGTGCGCGAACACCAGCTTGTCCTTGACCTGCTCCCGGCCGCCGTACTGCGCGTACAGCCAGACGCGGTACTGCTCGACCACCTCCAGGAAGCGCTTCCAGGGCAGTCCGCAGATCAAGCCGCGCCGCTTCCAGGACTCGGCGCCGCTCGGCTTGGCACCTGGTTCCAGCTTCATCACCTCGGTATCGAGCCATGACACCACCTGCTCCACGCGCTGCACCCACTTGTCCCAATTGCGCCACACAAAGGCTCCGTCGTCGCGCTCCTGGTCCAGCAGCTCGATGCCATCGTGCAGCTCGCGCATCCGCTTCGCAATCTGGCGGCTAGTATCCGGATTGCGTATGTCTTCTGCAGTCAGAGTAGCAGCGTGGAAGTACTCCTCGAAACGTCCGTTCGAGAAGGTCCCCAGCATCCGAGGGCCGATGCGTTTCCGGGCGAGACGCTGCAAGATGGCGAGCTCCGCCTCACGATCGATAAGGTGCTCGACCTGCGGGCCGTAGATACGCAAGAGCAACTTCGGTGGTGCCTTTCGTGTTCGTGGCACGATGCTGCCGTCGGCGGCAGGCTCCTCGCGAGGTGGGAGATCCGCGGGCGGGGAGACGACATACACAGCGTTGGTCAATGCACCACTCAGACGCTGAACATTGATGGCGTTGCTCATGTCCATCGGTACTTTACGCCATCCTTTGAGGCGGAGGGTGTGCGTGAGCCGGACGATCTCCATCTTGAAACGACCCCACGCGTCCTGATCACGGTAGGACGAGACGCGGGCAAGCTCATCTCCACTCGACACATCCGATTCGTCTGAGGCGCCTCCCGTGTAGGAGAGCGTCTTCGAGTTGTCTAAGATGGCCTCGCACGAGGGGACGAGAGGCTCGCCTTCGTGGTAGTCCGTGTCTGAGGAGATACTCGAAGCCTTACGGCTCAGCTTCTTTACTGAAGACCGACGTCGTAGGCTCGAGACACTCTTACGTGCCTGCAAGCGGTCGACATTGAGCGTCTTCTTGAAGATGTCTTCGAGCTTGTCGAGATCCGGAAGCGTGGCAAAGTCCACGGACTTGGGCTCGTTTGCAGGCGCGTCGCTGTTGAAGTAGCTGCTCTGCTCCGGCCCGAAGAGGGCGCGTTTCGATCTCTCGTCCTTGATCCAGGAGGAGACTTGCTCGACCAGACGATCGACTTGAGCGGTCGAGTACTTTGACTGCGGCCCGGGCTTCCCGTTCGCTCCATCAGAGGCCGGTGTGAGTGGCTTGAGTGATGGGCTAGACGTTATCTGAGGCCTGCCCGACAGGCGATAAGATCCCGGACCCTTGACAGGTGGCCTCCTCGGGACCTTGTCGTGGTCGAGGTCGAGGCTGTCGACCGGCTTCTGCCTGCCCAGGACCAGCGGCGAGATGAGCTCGGCTTCTGGTGCAATCGAGACGGCTGTAGCCATGAGGTATGAGCGTGGATCTCGTCCAGGACTCCTGCAACCCGCCTCCCTGCTGGGTGGACTTGCATGGCTTGGGATGGGGTGCAGACTTACACTTTGGGGTCATCCGCGGCGATGCCGCGTAGTTCAGTCCCAGATATGAGCTCGGCGAGGCGCACTCGTCCGGGTACGAGTCTTGCTGCTTGAGGATCGGCCTCGGTGAGGCTTCAGGCTGCGGCATCGGGGTGGTGGCATGGGCGGGTATCCGCGAGCGGGCGGTGATACTCACGTCGTGGACAACTCAGAGGGGTAGCCTTGGAGGTTGCGTGTGATGGAGTGGAGGGGTCGTCATGTGGAAGGAAGTGGAAACTTGTTTGCTCGTCGCTGCTGCCGGTTGTTTTTGTTGGGCGTGGAGGAGATCCCGAGCAGGCGATTGGCCGACGGAACGGCCCGTCCACCCGCAGCTCAATCGAGGCACACAAGACTGGACCTCAGCGTGCCAAGCGTGCCACCAGTACATGTGTCTTCTCAGTTCAGTACATCATCGCAGGCGTGATATGTTCTGTATCAAGCACGAAGATGGCATGTCTCCTTTGACAGTGTCCCACCATCTGCGCTGTGAAATCGCCGCCAATACAAGATTTCCCGCCCTCCCGTTGTTGATCCGACGACAGTACTACATAGTCAAATCACTCTCCGGCAATCATGGTGAACATCTGCCTTTTCGGTGACTTTACATGCCCCTTATGCTACCTTGTACAACATACCGCGGCCGTTCGTATTGCGCATCATCCTCCCTCCCGTCAACCAGACGGACACCCGAACGATCCATTACCACGACGTGTGATAAGCAAATGAGGTACAGTACAACAACTCCCCCCATCCGAAAGACAAGTCCGCTCCCGCCTCGAAGCGCCGGCACACCCACCGAGCGCACCACCGTACGTCCCGGAGCAGCAGAACAGCCCGCCGTAGGGTATATATCCGAAAAGTCCGTCCGTTCCAAAGCAAGCTCAAGCCCGCCGTGCCGCCGTCACAGCTCCATCTCAATCAGATCGCGCTCCGTCAGGGGCTCGCCATATCGATTCCGCTGGCACGCCGCGTCCCGATTCGTCGGCGTCCGGATCCAGCGCTCGATGTTGGTGATCAGGTTCGTCGCGATCTTCTCGTCCGTGTACTGCTGCAGCAGCGCCGCCTTGACGAACGGCCACTTGAAGTGCGAGTTGCGGCGGCCCGTCTTGGTGGCCTTCAAGTGCGTCTTGAAGTGGTCCTTGGCATTGTCGCCCCGCCCGATGCCCTTGGTGTGCTTGCAGTCCGGCAGGGGGCAGAGGTAAGGGCGCGAGCCGCTGTGCTTGGCCATGTGGCGCTTCATGTGCTCGCTGCGGTCGAAGCCCGCCTCGCACTTCCGCCCGGTCTTCTCGTCCATGATGGGGCACACGTGCGGCTTCTTTGCCTGGGCTTTGCCCGCCGCGAGGCTGCCCGAGTCCCAGAGGGCGTAGGCGCGGTCCTCGATGTCGATGTCGAAGGCCTCCCCGACCCAGGACCGGTGGGCCTGGCGGGGTCGGCTGCGTTTCGCGTGGCGACGTCGGGCGGGTCGTTGGCCACGAGTCGCAGCACCGGGAGTAGGGCTTGGGTGGTCTGCCTTGACGACGTGCTCCCAGCCATCGTCGACGGGGTAGCTGTATGCGTCTTCCGGCGTGGTACACGTCGTCGACTCGAAGGAGGCGAAGCTAGCCGTGGTGGAACCGAAGTTCGTGGGGAAGCTCTCTCGGCCGCCATTCGGATTGCTGCACGCCATGCTCGGGTGCATGATGTTGACGTACTGATCACCAGGAGATAGCTCCGACGGTACGACCGTCGTCAGGCCACTGGCATAACCGCTGTCCATCGTCGAGGTGAAGCTGGCCGTGGGGTCCGTGTCAATGTGGAGACCCATGGCCGAGCGATACAACTCCTCGTGGGAGATCGGTCCGAGCGAGAGTTGGCTGGGAAACAAGCTTGAAGTCAGCCCAGGGTACTGGCTCTGAAGGGTTCGACTCTGCGAGTTCCAGCCATCCGGCTGCACGTCCGGCCAAGCGACGTTCATTCCCATATTGCCCAGGCCTTCGCAAAGAGGGACGAAGCCTCCGCGGTCGACGTCTCTGGCCGAGCTTGGCGAGAAGCTTGTATTGAGCAGGGCATGTGGGTGGTGGTGGTGGTAGCCGGCCGGAACCTGCGGCGTCTGCGACGCTTGTCGCCATTGCTGTTCGAAGGGCGGGCCAAGTGAGAGATTGTGGGCAGGAGTAGCAGGCTGTGAGAGCGCGCACGCTGCGGCGGTGCCATTGTAACCGCCGTCCGACAGATTGCTGTAGGCCAAGGATCCGCGACGGCTTTCGTGTGCTGAGGGAGGCGGAGTCAGAGGGCCCACGCAGAAAGGCGCGTTGGTGTATTGCTCGGGTGGCATGCCCGTGTGGACGAACAGGCGGGACGGGGTGTTGTTAGACATGCCGTAGACTGTTCACACTGTCAGCAGGTGAAGCACGTTGCTGACCAAGGGTTTGACCAACCAGGCTGACGGTGTTGATAGGCGGCGGCTGCTGCGGAGAGGAGGGCGTCAGAAACGATGATGCTCGGACGACCGACTCGACAAAGCTGCTGGAGGAGGTGTGTGGCTTTTCAATGTCTTGCTTCGATGCAAGCCCGTTGACTGACGATCAAAAGGACTGGACGACGTACCGTCGTGTAGCGTTTGCATGCTCGCATGGTCGAGCTCTCGCAACATTGCGAGCCTCCAAGTCAGGGTCCTCTGAACGGGTGTCGGGCTCTGAGTCGCCACTGGCCGTGTCAGCGAACCCCCGACGCATGTCGAATGCCAGGTACAAGCGTACCCGAAGACACTCCCAAGAGCCGACGGCCAAGGCCGCGATGTCTGGCGAGTAATTTCCAACGGGTGCCTCTGGATTGTTGTCCAGGCGCAAGGGACGGGGCGAGCTCTCTACAACGAGTCTGGCCTCAGGAACAGCGAACAAACAGCCGCCGAGCGACCGAGACTGAGAGGGTGGGCACGCTGCAGTGCTGCAGAGGAGGTGCCTTGCGGAGGATAAGTACTTGTGCGTGCAAAACGGCGGCCTTGCAGACACCCTTTAGTACGGCAGCGAGAGGGTCCCGCCGCGTCTGTTCCACGCAGTGGGAGGGCTGCTGGAAAGAGGGTGGGCAGCCCATTCGCATTGCAACGTCAGCCTCTGGAACGTCTCGATCGAGGAATGCACGCCATCGGACTCACTGGATGGGCTTGCCAGAATCCCGCTCGGCGACAACACTGTTCTCCGTACAACAGGATGTCAGTCATCAGGAGGTGTCACTTCGATGACTCCCGTCGACTTATCGAGCGTCCCGATGTTTTGATGTTTTGATGCACCGCTCTGGCACGGCTTCCTTGCACCGACCGGCATCCTCGTCGCCGCACAGACGCTCGTCAACAACAGATCGAGCAGCGAGCAGACCCTCACCCAGGTCCATGTTGTGGCCACTGTGCCGACCGCACGGGAGTCTTCAAACTGACTGGACGAGGTCTCCCTCGGGAGGACTTGCGTAACCATCGCAGGGGCAAAAAGCGGAGCCCGCACAGGACGTCTACAGTCTCGCCGACCTCGACTAAGGCTGCACTCGAGGCACACACACCTCGTCCGTGTTGGAGCTGGTGAGGTCGCTGTGGCTTGTGGGGGCTTGATCTATTGTGTCGAGGACGCAGTCGTGTGCCTCGATCTATACATGCAGCCATCCGCTGGGGCATGTCGGGGCCCGTCCGGGCAACGACAGTTGACATGTGTTGCCTCACGGCGTCGGTAGAGCTTGTGTCGACGACTCCTCGTTGCACAGTTGGCATCAGTCGACGCTGGCACGTTGATCGAGGAGTTCCTGCGTCGCCACATTCGCCCGACTTGCCGGAGTCGCTCGACATGCAACGTTACACGGCATATCAGCTACTGGGACCATCCCCGTCCTCCCCGGCTCCTTCCAGCACACCCAGTCCGCGCGGGACCGAGCTTTGCAAACAATCATAGACCGAAGTATGTGCGCAATGATCTGTCACCTGCTGTCGTTCAGACCAATCCGCCGATCACCTGGAGGCAATGAGCCCGTTCGTATGCCTGATGGTCATGATCGTTAGACGTCTACACAGCGATATCGGCGACCAGTCGCCAGCAGTCAGGTACGCTGTTGCAGTGAGTATGTTCTGGTTCCCAGCGACGCTACTGCTGCGAGCCTGCGCGTTCCTGATCAACATACCGGCCCGCCCTCAAATCTTGCGCCATCCTCACGTCGCCACCCGTTTCAAGAAGCGCCGCATCCCGGTCTCGCATGCCAGAAGCCACAGCGCCCCACAGCACCGCAGGCGCGCGAATCTCCTCACCCTCGCGGTGGTGTCCCGTCTAATCATTCCCCTTCCCCCCCCCCTTCTGCAGGGCTGCGGGAAAAGGGCTCCGCACAGTCAATACGGACCTGCAGCAGCAGCAGCCGGCTCCTACATCATGTCGAGCCGATCGTTCCCTTGCTGTTCCCGTCATTGGTCCGTGTAGCCATGGCATCGAGTGTTACACATGGATACCCTCCGTGGAAGAAGTCTGAAGACAGCGGCCCCGCTCCTCCAGGAACCACTCCACAGCCTGTCCTGCCCGCACGCGGACAAGTGTGCGGGGGCCGCTGTCGTGCTCGCATCGGTCAAGCAACAGCGGCGCGCACGTCAGTGGAAGCTTGCCACCTTTCGTCCTTCGCGCCGGATGTGCGGCCAAGGGAGCGAAGGGTTCCTGCATTTGCCCGAAGCGTGCGACGGCTAGATGGCGATAGACTTTGCGACAAGTTCATGAGTCCCTGGAGACTGCACAGAGCTGTGGCGCGCAGGAGATCCGGACTCCGAGAGGCAGGCGGAAGAGATGGAGCTGTTGGCCCCCGTGGAGAGCTCGTTCCGCCGGCGACGCGCTGACCGTATCGCGAGTTGGCCTTCACGGAGTGAGTGATGGTGGCAACTATGGGACTATGTGAGTGCAAGGTACAGCTGATCGCCAGAACGCTCGTGCTGCCGCCCGTCATGCAGAGCTGCCATGTCTCAAGCCTTGACCGTCCGAATCCTTCACACGCTTGTGCCATGCGTGATCCTTCAATGCCGCCGAAGCTGCAATCCTTCATGCCCCGATATCGAACATCCACCACCACTCGCACACCGAGTGCATTTCAGACGACAGTCCCCTTCTCGAGTCGTCCTGGCGGTAGCTGCTAAGTCCCACGCCAGTCCGCTCCGGCCGTGTTGCCATTGACCGCATGGAAGCCGCTGTATGGCGACGGCAGCATGGCGCTCGGCGCCGCCGCCGGGAGTGGCACGAAGCTGGGCACGGTGCTACTCGCATCCTGTACTGCGGGCGCGCTCAAGTGCGTGCCATTCACCGTCTCGGCGGCGTTGCTGCTGTCAACAGACGGCTGAGCCGCGCTTGGGGTGATGTAGTGAGGTTCGGTGGACTTCGCAACCTCGCCGTTGGGTGTCTCTGCTCCAAGCGGCTGAAGTGCGGGCACCTGAATGCTGTCCACCGCGGCATCCGTCACCGAAGACTCGGGGCGCTGCTCCGGCACGGTGTACGTGCCCACCTCGCGACCCTGGCGGGCGAGCTCCTTGGCATTGCGCAGTCCATCCTCGTCCTCCTTCGCACGCTCCGCGAGCTCCTTCTCCCGCTGCTCTTCCTTCTCGCCCAGCGCCTCGAGGTCCTCCAGCGGGTTACTGTCGTCGTCGTCGCTCTCGCTCTGGTAGTCCTCAACGGCAAGTCCGTTGGCGTATCCGTTCGCACCCTCCGCGGCGTATGACCCACCACCATTGTCTACAGTGTCCATGAGATGATCCAGATCGCCGAGCTCTTCGCGCGAGACCTCTCGCCAATGGCAACGCGCGTGCTTCTTCGTGCACCCCGCGCATGACGTGAGGTTCTTGACACAGTCCATGCGCAGACGTCGGCATCGATCGCATGGTGGCATGACACGGTGACCACGCGGTAGGCCGTCCATATGTGCCTGGCAGAGCGGTCGGAATGGCTGGCTGCTCTCGAGAGCCGGGGGCAGTGGCCGGCTGAAGTTGTGCTTGGAGCTTGACGAGCTCGCACCATACGCGTGTCCTCCGCCGGTGCTGATTGAGGGTCGATGATGGTTTGACGTATGGTTCTGAGACGCGGCAGGAGCAGGGGTGCTGTCCGAGACGTAATAGCTGAGCGGATCGACGGCCAGGTTCGTCGGGACAGGCGAGAGGGAAGAGTTGTCTGACGCGCCCTCGAAGGTCTGCATGGGCTCTACAGGCTTAGGCCCAGGCTGGACCGCATGATCGCCGTGTGTAGTGGAATGATGCCTGGAGTGCGGACGAGGGTTGCCGTGGTTCTGCGGCAGGCTTTCGAAATGCTTCAGGAGCTCCGTGCGGACTGCGGCGAACGAGCTACCACTGGTGTCGAATTCGCCGACGGCTTTCTCATGGCCAGCATTGACGGCCAGAAAGCCACCGCCAGACGAAGGTGGTGCCGTAGTCGTCTGCTGGGCTCCGATCTTGGCGGGTGTCCCGCTGCCACCGTCTGCTCTCCGCTCGATGATGGCCGCTCTCCGGCCCTTCAACCTGTGACTGAGTTGCCGAGTACGTGCGGCCACCATGTCGGCCAGGTTGGTGAGCTCCTTGAGCTTCGTCTCGAGCACGTCGCATGTGCCCACTTCCTTCTCCTCGTCCTCCCATATCGGCAATGGTGGGATCAGCTCCTGGCAGCGCCCGCTGTTGATGAACAAAAAGTCCTCTTCGCTGATCTGGACGCGCAGCTGCTTCTGCGGGTAGTAGAATTGGCAGACCCTCTTGCCTTCGGAGAAGGTGCTCAGCGTGAATTGGCTTGGGTGCGAGCGTGCGAATTCGATCACCTCCAACCAGGTGATCTGACGTCCGACGTCCTCGGCAACGGCCGTTGCGCCTTTGTGGTGCGACGCCACCACATTGGGCGGAGCGTCGAAGCAGCGCTCGAAGCGCTTGATCAAGATAGGACCGAGCGGGCGCGCGCCAAGGTTCGACGCAAGCGACTCGTGGCGATCCAGCACGTTGTTGTAGGCGCTGAGCAGCTGCAGCAGGTTGGGAATCGTGTCCTCCTTGTTCAGCAGCGGCAGATCGTCCTGCGTGTGGCGGGCGAGGTAGTTGATGCTGAGCGCGTTGCTGCTGCCCGTCTTGGTCACCTTGGCCGGTGGCGCGGACGGCAGTGGCGCAGACTCGGACGGCGAGCGTTTGCGCTTGGCGGCCATGTCGGGCGGCGGCGGCGGTGGGGGCGGTGCAGTGTCCATGGCGGAGTGGAGTGTGCAAGGGATGGGGTGGAAGGGGACGAAGGAGAAAGGGGGAGACCAAGGCAGGAAATGGCTCAGGTCACTGCCGGCACCAGCGGGGCTTGCGGGAGCGCGGAGGCGGCGCAGCTGCTCGGCCTCCACCCGCTCCGACAGCGGTCGTCCTGCTCACCTCCACTACATGTACATGTACTGTTTGGGGTGTCCCTCGAAGCGCATCGCCCGCGCTCGATCGGTCCGTTGGAATGCATCGGCTCCGCGGAGCCGCGTAGTAGTCAAGTCCATCTGTCAACAGGACGCTACGACGTCGGATGCAGACGCGACATCGACCCAGCACCCCTCCGGTGCCTCCACCGAAACAGCCTAGTCCCGCCCGCGCTCAGTCGGGCGGCCCCGCCGGTGCCGACGGAGAAAGGCTTGGCATACAGCAAACACGTGCCTCGGCCACGCTTTTCAACTGCACTCGAGCAAACGCATCCAGCAATGTCCAGATAACAGTACTCCAGACATGTCCGAGCGAGGCAACTTCAGAGGCGGCCGCGGCGGCAACCGCGGCGATCGCGGTGGGCGCGGTGGCGGCGAGCGTGGCGGTCGGGGCGGAAGCCAGGCGCAGGGCGCGGAGCGCAAGAAGGAGAACATCCTCGACTTGACCAAGTACATGGACAAGGAGATTATGGTGAAGTTCAATGGCGGCCGAGAAGGTGCTTTCGCTTCCCCAGCTACCATTTTAGTCCTCAATACTGACGAAGTGCAGTCACCGGAACGCTCAAAGGCTACGACCAGCTCATGAATCTGGTCCTGGACAACGTCAAGGAGGTGACGAGAGGTACGGGAAGCTCCATTGCGACCAATCTGCCAACGAGACTGACTTGGCATAGATGACGAGGGCAACACCAGCTCGCGATCCCTGGGACTGCTGGTCGCGCGCGGCACGCTGCTCGTGCTGATCTCGCCCGTCGACGGGAGCGAGGAGATCGAGAACCCCTTCGTACAGGCCGACGATGACGAGTGAGGCCGAACGACGAAGGCCACATCGAAGGCCACAAAGCGCCGGCCGCAGCCATATGAGTATGGCCGTCACTTGATGTTGATTCGAACGAGTGTGCCGACGAGGCCACCCACGAGGCACCCGAGAAAGGACGGCAGCTCCCACCTCGACTCCGTGCACGATCGGGAGTCACTACTACTGGGGGCCGTCACGCAGCGTGTAGAGCACCTCTCTACAATTCCGTCCTGGCGGTCAGAGTATAGGCTGGTCGAGACATCATCGTATCATCAGCTACATGTATCAACAGCTCCAGCTATACGCTCGCAATGCACTACCCGCCTCCGAACATTACACATCCTCGTCACTGCCCGCCCCCTCCGAGTTCACAAGCGCCACCTGCCTAGTATATCGTATTCTTCTTCGCAATATCACCATAATCCGCGCCCACCGACGGATCCGCCTCGTGCGCGCCAGGGATCGTGCGCGCCCCATCTGTGCCACCCTGACCGGTCCCGTACTTCCCGACATTCCTGCAAACAGACCATCAGCATCTCATCCGTACCTGTACGCCGAGCAGCAACGACGGATGCACTTACATCGGCAGCCCGGTGTGCGGCTCAATCACGATCCCATCCTTCGCGTGCGGGTCCTCCGCGCCCAGCATCTCCTGCCGCGTAGGATTGTATCCCTCGATCGTGCGCGCGCCGTCCGTCCCGCCTTCTCCAGTGCCATACTTACCCACATTCATCGGCAGCCCCGTGTGCGGCTCCGTCACCATCCCCGCTTGACCCTCCGGGTGCTCATTCTCACGCTTGTCCTTGGACCCATGATGCATCATACGGTGCAGCAGCCCCTCCTTCTTGGCCGCGTGCCCGTGGTCCCCGCCGTGCGCCGCCTCCTTCTCCCGCAGCTTCTCCAGCTCGCGGTCGTGCTTCTCCACCTGCTTGGGCGTCTTCTCCAGCTTGTGCACGGCGTGCTCGTGCTCGCGGTGCGCCTGGAAGATCTCCTCCTTGCTCGGCGTCAGCGTGCTGTCGGCGTGGGTGGCCTCGTACGCCCCGGCGCCCACGGCTCCGGCTCCGCCAACCACTGCGGCGTCCCGGCCGTGGTGGTGCTGCTCCTTTACCGGGGCGGTCTCGTACGCGGCCGCGGTCCTCGTCGTTGGGTCTCGTTGAGTCGTTGGCAAGTCTTGCCCGTACTCGTGCGCCCGCTGCGTTTGGAAGTTGTCGACCTTCTGCGGGGTGAGCGTGTTGTCTGGTCTGGTCGCTTCGTATGCACCGTAGCCAGCCGCGCCGGTCCCGCCAACAATCGCCGCATCACGACCGTAGTGATGTTCATCCTGCGCGATCGGCTGCGCACTAGTCCTCGGCATGTCCTGGCCGTACTCGTGCTGACGCATCGCCTCGAAGTTCTCGACCTTCTGGGGCGTCAGCGTGCTATCCGGCCGGGTGGCCTCGTACGCGCCCACTCCCGCAGCCCCGGCTCCACCCGCAATCGCTGCATCGCGACCATAATGGTGCTGCTCCTGAGCCACGGGCTGAGCAGCAGCCTGCGGCCGATCATGGCCGTACTCGTGCTCGCGCAGTGTCTGGAAATTGTCCACCTTCTCCGAGGTGAGCTTGTTACCGGTCCCAGGAGCTTCGCGTGCCTCGTAGGCCTCATACGCGCCCAGGCCAGCGACACCCGCTCCGCCTGCAATCGCTGCATCGCGCCCGTACTTCGGCGTGTCTTGCTTGTAAACAGGCTCTTGCTCGGCCCGACTGGCCATACCGCTCTGATACGGGGCAGCAGTCGTGCTATCCCTCATCGTCGCTGGCTCACGCTGAGCCCGCGGGTCCAGAACATTTGCAATGTTGCTGTCGTGCGGTCCGGTGGCCTGAGATACCGGGCTCGTGTCACGGCGATCGTCCAGCAGCGCGTAGGCACCAGCACCGCCTGCAGCAACGGCTCCGCCACCGATAGCGGCGTCACGGCCGTAATGATGCTCCTCGCGGGGCTCGAGAGCAGGGTCTCCTGGAACGCTTGAACCGTATGCTTGAGAGCTCGAATAGCCTGTCGTAGTCTCCGGGTATGAGCTCGTCTCCGGGTACGAGCTCGTAGGTGGCGCCGCATACTGCGAAGACTGCACCGGCTCCTCACGATCCTTGAGCGCCTCATAGCCGGCGAACCCAGCCGCGCCAGCACCGCCGGCCACGGCAGCATCGCGACCGTAATGGTGCTCCGACTGCACAGGCACGTCGCGCTCCGTAGCCAACGGTGCGGAGGATCCGGTCGGCGGGTGGCTACCCAGCGGATCCGCCCGGCCCGTGAACTCTTCGTAGACGGGAGCCCCAGCCGCCGCGCCGCCGCCCGGTGCGGCCGACTGATACCCATACTGCTGCTGCGGCTCTGCCGGCAGATCAGGCGGCGAAGAGAGTGTGGCTGAAGTAGCGGGATATGTGCTGTCGCCGATGATGGGTTGCTCGCGGCGAGGAATGTCGTCGCGGTCCTGGAGTGCCTCGTAGCCTGCAATGCCGGCAGCCCCAACGCCTGCACCGACCGCAGCATCGCGGCCGTAGTGGTGCTCCGGCTCAATTGCAGCCGCGCCTTCGCTGGTGCTGGGTCGCGAGGTCGTGTTCGTGGTGGTGGTGATGGGCCGCTCCGAACCGCTCGCTGCACCAATATACGGCTCGTTCTGCGATCGGCTTGCCTCGTAGTACGGCGCAGCGCTGACACCACCTGCTGCGGTAGCTGCACCGGAAGACGCACTGCCGCCGCTCAAAAGACTCTGATGCGGGTCCTCGCCATTGTCGTCTGGGAACTCGCCCGGTACATGCGGGTCGAGGAGGTTCGCCATGTCGGTGGAGTGAGGGCCGTGGGTGTGATGCACGTACCCTTCGACAGGCGTCTCGTCAGGCTTATGGTATCCGAAGGGATCACCGGGGATCTCGCCCGGGTTAGTGGGACTGCTGCTGCTGGGTCTGAGTTCCGTGTCCCGCGCGCTAGTTGAAGTGCTCGGCTCAGCGAGTCCCGATGACCCCATCGCGGAGCCTGGCATGCCGCCTGTCTGCGAGCTGTCCATGTATGGTGTGCCCGAGACGTTCTCTTCCGGGTACCCGGACTGGCTCGACCCGTAACCCAACGCTCCCGCACCAGCCGCAGCGGCGCCGGCCATCCCAGCATCACGGCCGAGATGGGATTGGCTGGCGGTCTCATCGGCGCCCAAGCGTCCACTATCATCGGACATGGTATGCTGACCTCCGCTGAGAGGGAAGGAGCGGCCTTGCGATGCACCCGTCGTGTCATCGCCAGCAAATGTGCTAACCGAACGTCAATACAACCACCCAAGCGCTCCTCCCCCAAGGCGACTCACCTCGCCGCCGTCCTGTCCGGCAGGCTCCGCTCTCCGCCTGCCAAACCCTCGTCAGCCTGTCCAGCATAGGGACCCGGCATGCCCGACTTGATGCTCATGGCGCTGGTCGTGCGCTGGGGCTCGAGGCGAGACTCCGTACCTGGGAAGGCCGTGCCCGTCTCGCCGTACCGCTGCTCATCGTACTTGCCGCCTCCAGGGTTGCTACAACGGGAGCTTGTCAGCGGAGGCACGATCGGGGGTATGCTGCTTCACGTACAGGACCTGTCTCGCGATCCCACGCGAGTCCTCAGCAGCTGGCTGCGACTCGATTTGCGACCTGCCAGGGCCGCCGATGTCCGGTGTGCCAGTTGTGGCGGTGCTGAGCGGCTTGTCCGAATGTGCGGTGGTGCCGTAGCGCGTCTCGTCGTACTTGTTGCCCCCGGGGTTGCTGCGACTGTTGTGAGCGACGACGGGGATCTCGCATTGACTAAACGTACAGTATCTGCCTCATGATCCCGGGGTCCTTCTCAGCGGCGGGGTCGGTCTGCAGCCGCGCCGGCGAGCTGTCCTGGACGCCACGGCTCGACGAGGCGCCCTCATGGACGCCGCGACTCGACGATCCGCCCTCGAGGGGCCCGTCGCCTCGCGTGAGTGCTCCACTGGGGTCCTGGCCGGGATTGCTCGGGTCTGCATCTTTCGGTCCTTGGCCTGAGGTGCCATCTGCATGAATATTCTCGGGCTCGGGAGTGCCGTAGTTGACCTGGTGGCCCTTGTCCTCGCCCGTGCTGAAGAGCTTCTTGATCTTGTCCATGTCTGCTTTGGTATGCTATGGTGTTGTTTGGGTTGAGCAGGGGGAGGAGAGTGTAAGGATGGAGGTGAAGAGACGGTGTGGTGATGCAGGTGGGTGTACAGGGCGGGAGCACAACACTTTCCTGCTATACAGCCGGGGGCTGGACCGCCTGGCTGTTTACACCTACGTCACGCAATGGCAGCTGCACGCGCATCATACCTCGACCTGGCCCGGACGCGTGACTAGCAACGGGACGGCGTACATGAGCCCGCCGCTGTCGTGCCGCGCCCAATCATCCGCCGCCCGTGACCAGGCGGCGGTGTGGAGAGGCACCGGCACCACACCCTCCGCCCTGATCAACGGCGGAGCGGGACAGTCTAGTGCGACGAGCATGAGCTGTCAATGGACACAGCTTGCGCAGAAGCAGGATGGTCGTGCCGGGAGCGAGGTGAAGGTGCTTCTTCGCCTGGGGATGGAGGGGTGATCGCCTCCGCTACTGCAGATCCCGTTCCCGCTAGGCCGGAAGAGGCCGCGACATCAACTTGGCAAGATCGCACTCAGCCTCTTCTCTGCACCCCACTCAACTGTGCGTCGGCCATGATTCCCAACGCTGGCCTGTTGGAGCACTGCCAGGGGCCACATTTGATGGCATCTCATCGAAAGCGTTCCATCAATTCACTCCGGGTCATTGAAGGTCTTGCTCCGCAAGTAGGAAGTGGGGGAGGAGTCGTGGCGGCCTCTGCGGCATCTCACGGCCAAAGAAGTGCCGTCGGATCCGCCCGAAGATGTCGCCAAACTCGCAGACCATTATTATTATTATGCCCCATCGCTAGGACGTGTCAAGAGCGACGTCCCAGGCTGCTCGCTACGTTTGGATTGTTGTTTTCAACAGTCCACTGCCTGTCTACATGTACCTCCTACCTCCTACCTCCTAGGGCACCCCCTCCACGGCGGCATTACCGGCGCTACACGCACTCCCTCGGCACCCACATCCGCAATCTATGCACGCCATCACGAAGGACACGTACCTGCAGCCCCGCCGCCTGCGAGTATAACAATCGACCGCGGGAGGATTCCCCAGCGCTGTCGACTCGACGGGCGTTGATGAACGTCCGCCCCGCGGCCGCCCGACCCCCTCAGCACGCGTCCGCAGCCGGAATCCTGGTAGCGTCGCCCGCGGTGCGGAGGAGCAGAGCCAGTGGCATGCACGCTTACGTCGTATCGCGGAGACGAAGCGACCGGCGCTTCCGCCCCACCTGCAGCTCCTCCACTTCCTCCAACATCCAGTCTGCACGAGCGTTCGCGTCCCTCGTCCACTCCCGCCTGTCTCAATATTACTCCGATTACCAGACGCCGATCTATAGATGTCCTCATTCGTTTCTGTTCCACCACTTCACCGTACTACCATCAAGTCGCCAAGCATACCGTCCACGAGTCGTCGCCATCTTATCTCCGCCTAACTTCCGCCGCATCTCCACGAGCCTCTCCAACTCCTTCGCTGCTTGGAAGGCGTCACCGCGCGCGACATAGACCGGCGATCACCCGGCGCATTGGACCGCCTCAAGCCAAAGCCGTAGCGGATGCGACAGCCCCCCCCCCCCTCCACCCGCCCATCTAGTCCCATAACCCGCCTCACCCGCCTCCACACCCGCGCCCTTCAACCCCCCGGGACACCACCAGCATGCCCTTCCGCGAGAAAGCCAAGAACCTCTTCCGGCGCAAAGCCTCGACGACCGACTCCAGCCTAGCCGACACCGCCTCGTCCAGCTCCTCGCGCGAGCGCTGGCCCAGCAACGTCTACAAGCCCGGCGAGACGATGCCGCGGCCCAAGTACCGCAAGGCGCCCAGCAAGGAGCACAAGGAGGCGCTCGAAAGTTTCAACTTCGGGGACTCGTGGCGGAAGAAGAGTTTCCAGAGCACGTACTCGCCCATGGGGACGCGCGCGCCGAGTCGCAGGAATAGCCTGTTCAGCCGGAAGAGCTACGCGCGGAGTTCGCGGGCGAACAGCGTGAGCAGTGTGCGGAGCGAGAAGGGCGGGGTGCGGCAAAGGGAGATGCATTCCGGGGTGGCGCTGGCGCCGATGCTGAGCACGGAGGTCGAGGCCGAGGGGGACGATGACGTGCACAATGGTATGTCGCCAACCATCTCTCACCAGTCATATGATGCTAATGGTGCTGCAGTCGGCCTCTCCCGAATCCAGTCCCGCGAGCTCAACGGGGCAAAGTCGCGCCCACGCACGGCGGCGGAGATGCCGCCGAGCGACAACTACTTCGGCACCATCACCGCGCACGATCATCAGCCTTTCTCGGAGCACGACCTGAACCTGGCGATGCAGCGCAGTCATCTGGCTGTGCCTACATGACCCCTGTTGATAGACACGCGCTGACGTGGCATATGTGGAGGGGATGGATTTGCGGCGTTGACTGGTAGATGGGCTTGGCGCATATATGCGCATATGGGAGGACTAGGCGGTACTGCTTTTGGCGTCTACGCCCGGGCGGCGTTTTGATAGGACAAGGATGAAGGCGCATGGGTGGGCGTACGGCCGGGCACATTTGCGTATGCTTGGAGGCGAAGTATTGTTCCGATGGATACAGGGGACTCGCCAAGCGGAGGTCACGGAGGCTGCCAGCGCGCCTGGAGGTGACTCTCGAACCAGCTCTCTGTCTACCGCCTCATGGCATCTGCAATCACATGAGGCTCATCAGGTTCGCTGTCTTGTTCTCCGTCCTCACCCGATCACATGCATGCCGATCATTGCCGTTGCCGATTCCAAGCGTGAGCCGAGGCATCGGATCTTCTGACGCCGACGCGCTTCACCCACCTCACTTTCATGTTCTCACATGCACGATTACAACATCAGCCCATGATCTTTCCTCTGCTGCTACAACACAGTCAATCAATAGCCCTGCCCTCCCACCCCTGTACTTCCTCCCATCTCGATCCCGACCGTCACGATGCCGACCTACCCAACCCTGATCAAGCCCCCCAAATCGTCATCCACCAAGTCCCTCATCGAAGATGTCCTCGAGCTCACCCACCTCGAAGACATCAACCCGAACCTCTTCACCAATGCCCGCCCCCTCTGGCACCCCCCCGGCGCGCGCGGCATCTACGGCGGCGCCGTCATCGCGCAATGCCTGGCCGCCGCCCAACGGACAGTCCCGGAGCACTTCACCGTGCACAGCATGCACTGCTACTTCGTCCTCAACGGCAACGCCGAGATCCCCATCATCTACCACGTCGAGCACGTGCGTGAGGGCCGCAGCTTCGCGACGCGCACCGTGCAGGCGCGGCAGCGGGGTCAGCCCATCTTCACCACCACCCTCTCCTTCATGCGCCAGGGCAGCGGCGGGGCGAAGCTGGTCGAGCATGCGCACCACATTCCCGACGTGCCCCTCCCCCTGGACTCGCCGCCGGGCGAGGACATGTTCCGCGGCGCCAACAGTCCCTTTGTCAGCCAGCGCATCGACATCCTCAACAACGACAGTCCGCGGCCGTACGAGAAGCGCACGCGGCAGTGGATCAAGGCGAAAGGCCGGATCAGCGACGACGGGGGCCACCAGGCGCATCTCAGCGCGCTGGCGTACATGTCCGACTCCTACTTCATCGGCACCGTGTCGCGCGTGCACAAGCTGTGGCGGTACAGCGCCACGCCCGCCTCGGATAAAACCAAGCCGGAAAGCGGCGGCGGCGGCAAGCTCGGCATCGTGCCGGAAGTCGTCCAGCACCTCAAGACCCTCGACGCCGCGACGCTGCGGCGGATGGAGGGCATGGACGAGGACATCATCGAGGCCCTGCGGGACGTCGAGGTCAAGGACGGCGAGGTCCTCTGGAACGCCCGGCCCTTGCCCGATAGGCGCGAGATCGGGATGATGGTCAGCCTGGACCACACCATCTACTTCCACTCGCCCAAGGACTTCCGCGCGGACGAGTGGATGTTCACCGAGTGCGATAGCCCCTGGAGTGGGGACGGAAGGGGGCTGGTGCACCAGCGGATGTACACCAAGGACGGGACGCTGATTGCGACGTGCGTGCAGGAGGGCCTGGTGCGGCTGAAGCAGGACGGGCCGAAATTATGAACCCTCGCGATCAATATCTATGGAGCGATGGCGTCCCCTCCGACGCTATCGCCACGGGAATCAGGTCCAGCAACGGAGTGCTCCACCGGGGTACCCATAAAAGACACCAAGCGCCTCGCAGCCCAAAGCCAGTCCTCCCTCACCTCGGCTCACCACAGACACTTGTTCCTGGTGGTGATGGGCCACATGCAGCGCTCCGCCGGGAGCATCCCAAGCCAGCAGCATCCCGAGTCTTTGTTCAGCCTATACGGCAGCTTCTCGGGGAGATCGCGTCGCCTCGCCGCCGCCGCCCCGGGGCTGCCACCGCTGTGCGGTCCCGAGGACACGAGCCACATGGCCGTGAGCCAGAGCAGCATGACGGTGGTCAGCATCGCGAGACTATAGAGGTACAGGAGTTTCGGCCGGCGGGCTTGGGCGGGGCGGCGGTCGTGGGGAGAGAGTGCGCGGGCCTCGGCTGCTGGGGTGTCGGCTGCGAAGGGTGGTGCGGCTGCTTGGTCGATGCTGGCTTGCTTCTCATCGGCCTAGTTGACGGGTCAGCCGAGTGCGCTTTGGCTGCTCGAGGATGGCAAGCGAGTATCATGCTTGGGAGGATCTTACCACGGTAGCAGTGTAGACCGGTGGCAAGGCTTCGGCATGGAGCAGTGTTGTGTGCCCAGCCAGCGGCTGCATCCTTCTCGAGTCGGCCATTATCGTCCGTGGCTGTCTATGACTGCTCCGGCGTGTGTGTTCGGGCGGTGCTGTAGACTGGATTGTCGAGGAGAGAAGAAACAGCAGCACCCACGAAACAGATATCACACAGCGGCGTCAAATGTTTCGTCAGATGCCATTGGCATTGGGAGGACCATGGCAAACCTTCCTGGAGCTCGTAAGGCGGGCAATCGCTCGGTGGCGAGACAGAGGGACGGCTTGGCGCTTACCAGCTCACGCATACTTTATCGGACAAGACAAGCTCACCCACACCTGGTACCCAAGATCGTCGCAATCCCGATGGGGGACCCCGCAGTCTACAGAAACCGGGCAAGCGATGAGGAGATCAAGATGAAGCTCTACGGGTACAGGCCTGAACACCGCCGCCCCCTCCCGAACAACCTCGCCCCCCCGTCCTCCCCTCCAAGCAACCCCTGGAAGGCCACCCCCACCCACCCCAGCCTAAAAGATGTTAATCTCCTTCGGCTCCGCCTGGCGACACGGCTCCGTCGCCGCCCAGAAACTCATGAAAGCGCAGCCCCAGAAACCCCGCTTCTCCGGCGCGGCATGCCCTCCCCGACCCTGCCCCTGCAGGGCACGCAGCTTCCCGATCTGGTAAATGGCGAGCCAGAGCAGCAGCAGCGCGGCGAGGCTCACGAAGATCGGGGGCCAGATTGAACGCGTCCAGGCGCGTCTGCGGGCGGATTCATTGACGTGGTTCGGGTGCTGGGCTTCGGCCGCGGCGAGCTGGTCGGGGTTCATGGGTGCCGGGTGGATCTGGGCGTTGGCGGCGTGCTTTTCGTCCATCTGCTCGGCTGCGACTTGGGTGGTGTTGTTGCTCTGCGAGTTGTCAGGGATCTTGGATGCGGCGACCCTCTTATACCCGAGCAATGATCCGGCACGAAGAGGCGCGATCTCAGCAGCAGACAAGGGCTCAATACTGACCAGCGAGGCAACGCTCCTTGCTTCGATCATCTCCATGACTGTCTGTATGTGGCTGGGGTCTGGAAGGCAGGGTGAGCAGATTGGCGTGAGGAAGAGGAAGCTGTCTCGCGGAAGGCTCACTGTATGTATGCCGTGACGGAGATGGATGTCGATGTGGATATGTGCGGAGGGCGATTCCGGAGCTTTGATATGAGCTTTTCTGCGGGCACGAAACATATCAGCTGGATAGATGGCTGCTTACCGCTTACCAGCTCCCACAGACTTCGCCTAACGAAGCAAACACAACTATCACCTGTGATTTAATGTGAGCCTCACGGAGACCCACTGCTTGCATCACATTGCGACTGCGGACCTGACATCTGTGACTTTCCTCGCCAGACCAACCCGCCGTCGACGACAACAGATCCTCGTCCTCTCCACCGATACCACCACAGAAAACATGGCTCGCTTGCAGAAGAATCCCGCGATAGCGCTCACACAGCTGTCTGGCCAACCGTTAAGACCGGTGCTCGACCTCGATACCTCGATCACGACCAACGTCACCCAAGCAGGCCCGTCGAGCTCGCGCGAGGACCTCGCACTCCCGCCCCCAGCCTACGACGGCGGCCGAGCGGACTCACCCGGCGATGTCTTCCTACCAAGCTACGAGTCGTCGTCGCCACAATTCAATTTCAATCCCGATGGCAAGGAATTGCCATCAGTGCCAGCGCCAACGCCAGCGCCAGCGCCGGCACCTGCACATTCACGCCCTGCCGACGGAGCCGCAGCGGAAGCACAGCGGCGAGGGCCTTCGCAGCAGGATCCCGCCATGCCGGGGGAGCAGCTTGCTCTGAAACTCGCGACTCGGGCATTTCTGCTCGCTCTACTGTCAATCTCGCTCTTTGCGGCGATTTGCGGTCTAATCATCCGGGCCAGGGCGGACACTTAGGTCTGCTATCGCTAATAGCCGTTGACACGTTGGTTCGGGGGGGGGGGAGGGGGAAAAGGGGGGGCGGAGGAGGAAGCGTATGAGCAGGCTCGATTGAAGCTCATTCATCACCAGGGGCGCGAGATCAACGATTGGTAGACGGTGCTGGTAATCCGCGGGTGACGGGCTACGCAGCAGGAATACGACGTGCACGGATCTGAGAAGCATTCGGGGTCGGCAACACATGATCAGAGTAGAGCTTGTATTTTCAATGCCTGAGCAGGCAAAATAGCGTCATATGATCCCCGGATGACCATGAGCCCTTGCTAGGCCATGCCGTCAACAGCGTAGCCACGAATGTCCATGTTACGGTCATCAATGCTGGATGTGTGCTGTCACGCGTGCCATGACGACCGAGCGATCTCCACAGGCCCATCTCCTTGCCAAGCAACAACTTAGTCGGCCACCGACATCGACCAAGGTAAGCAGCTGTGAAGTTTGGTGCTTGATACATATTATGCTTCGAGTAGGCAGGTTAGGACAACATCATCTGATGCTCGAAGTCATGAGGGACCCCACGGAGCGCAGCATCGCTCGCACAATGGATTAAAGTCGCGAAGAGGTAGTCGAGAGCCCTTCGCACCACCGATCCAATCCGGTCAGGGGGCCGCCATCGATAAGAGAGTATACGCAATGCCCAGCTCAACAGGCACCAAGCCAGTCATCGTCAAGAGCCTGCGGACTATCGCCATGTCCAATCTTAACCCCAGCTCGCACGGGAAGGTCGCCGCTGCCATCAGAAAGCCAGCCCCAAGCCACCAAGCGAACTGGAACAGGCCAAATGACAGCCTCGCTCTGGGATGGTACCGCCCGAGCCCTCCACAAGCGTCCAGGGATAGCGACGCCGACAGCCGGAGAGAGCCATCAGCACTGCCACGGTTAAGCGACGCCGCGGCGGAGGCACAGCAGTCTCCATATGGCCGGGACGGCGCGAAGCCTGGGGTCGGCAGCAAGGTCATCGGCGTGGGGCGGAAGGTGACCGATGTGGCGTGGAGGTCGGTCAAGCGTATGCTCGTCGTCATGGCGAGCATCGTCGTGATCGCCGTCGTTCTGGGTGCGCTCGGAGGGTCCATCTTCTTGATCCACTACATCATCAGACTGAGATTACGAACGCCTTGTCTCAGGGGAGGGATGGGCTGCGACTGAAGCTGTTGAGGCGGGATTGCAGCGGCGGAAGGCGGTTGGTGGCGTACAGGGGCGTGGCCAGGACATAGAGGGATGGAGCCACTGGCGTTGATGGACGGGATGCTCGGTGCTGGAGCTCATCGCCGATATATCTGTGGCGATTTGTAGATTGGAATCGAAGTGACACTTCATGTTTGTAATGCTCAAACGGCGAGGTCTACAGCGTCTGGCCGTGGATCTCGTGCAAATAGCAGCAGTCCTGCATCTCAAGGACGTACAACGCTAATCGAGGTTGCGAGGCGACCGATCGTCCACCCACGGTCGTGCGATCGTCACTTCCGGTCATGAAGTATGGCGAACATTGAAGTCTTTAGACGTTTAGTCCTCGCATCGTGTGTCCTTGCATCCGTAATCACAGCAACCCAGCGTCCAGCAGAGCGCCTCCCACCCGGCTCTCGGCATCGCCACGGTTCTGTCAACCACGTTGTTGCCCCGTTGAGCAGTGGCACAACACCGTTTGGGACTCTGTGGGTGGGTGTCTGCCCGGCGTTGCGGTAGGTGACCCAGAGCCGCATGCTCAGCCTGTTCAGCTCCCGCGACATGACCTTACAAGAGCAACCCCGGCAACATCTCTCCATTCAGCCGGAACGTGTCCTGCATGCTGCACGCAGCTTCCCAGCGAGATGGTTGCCCACCGCGTAGGCTCGGCCCCAGATCCAGACTGCCAGAAGCCCTCGCCACACTCAAACCCGGCTATAACCCCGGCTGCCTTCATTGGAGGCCTTGCTCCTACCCCCTCATCATCATCAACATCGTGAGATCAAGATCTCGTCATCTGGTCAACACATATCATCATAACCTCAGCGTCGAGACCCCC
Organism: Teratosphaeriaceae sp. CCFEE 6253; assembly: GCA_033119285.1. NCBI lineage: Eukaryota > Fungi > Ascomycota > Dothideomycetes > Mycosphaerellales > Teratosphaeriaceae > Teratosphaeriaceae sp. CCFEE 6253. The sequence goes on from JAWDJV010009400.1 coordinate 66,741, forward strand.
TCACTTCTTCCGCCGCCCCCCCTTCTTCTGCCCCGGCACCTCCGCCAAGATCGCATCAAATGTCTTACTGCTGTCCACATGATGCATCGACGCCCTGCTAGCCGGCCGCCCTTCCATTCCGGGGCTCCCCGTGCGCCCGTCCGCCGGAAACCCCGGCGGCATCGGCAGGGCTTCCAGCCCGACGCCCAGACTGCTCATCCGGTTCTGACTCCGCATGCCCGGCCCCGAGCCAGGCGCAGGCGAGTACCCATGGCTACTGCCGGGTCGGCTATCCGGTCTCCTGGCCCCTCCACCATAGACCGAAGGGTTCGGCTGATGCAGCGGCCCCCCGAACCCACCGCCATCTCCCCTCGGCACGATCGCGCCCCCAACCTCACCGGGCCCAGCCAAGGGCATCACGCCCCCCAGCGCCGCGCTCTGCTCCGCATTCACCGCCTCCTGCTCCCGCAGCGCATCGCTCAGCCCCGCGTCCCCCGCCGTCCACCGCTCGGCCATGACCCAGCAGTGGCTGCGCCGGTAGATGCCCTCGACGCTCTGCTCCACCACATCGCTCGGCAGACTCACGACCCCGCCTCCATCGCCGACCGCGAACCAGGTGTTCTGGCCCCCGCCGCCCACGCCCGCGCGGTAAGCGCCACTGCCGCTGCCCGCCGCGTTCGCGTTCGCCCAGGGCACGCCGCTGCGCGGGGGCTCGCACAGGAAGTACTCGATCCCCTGCGTGTACGCCAGGCCCGGCGCATCCACAACAAGCAAAGGCAGCGCCTGCAGCACCGCATACACAAACACCCACTGCCCGAGGCGTAGATCGACCAACTCGGCGATATTGCAGTGGTGCGCCGCCCTCCGCTCCATCTCCAAGAACCCATCCAGAAACGGATTCCGCGCGACATCCCCCGCGTTGGAAGCGGAGTGCAGCAGCCGCTCGATCTCGTCGTCCTTCAACCGCTTCTGGATGGCCTTCAAATCCTTCTTCTTGTCCCCCCCGATCCCAAATTCTGGCCTTGTGGCATGCAGATGCGGGAGCAGGGGCAGATCAAACGGCACCGGCGGCTTGACCGGCGGCGAACTGCGATCGTACTCGCTCAGCACGGCGCGCAGTCCCCGGGTGGTCGCCGCCTCCCGTTCCCCGCGCGTCGTATCGACACCATCCACCGTCCGCGTCGTCAGATTCACACGGTCGGCGAGCAAATCGTAGATAGCGCTCATATCCCGGTACACATCCCGCAGCACCGCGCGGCTCAGGCCGGACGTCTCGAGGTCGTTCTTCTTGCTGCGCGCTTTCGGGGGCCAGTGCCCGTAGCGCTGCTGGTACGTCGCCAGGGTCCACTTGCGTAGGCCCATGAAGGCGTCCTTCCAGGCCTCGAAGCGCACGCCCTCCTTCCGCTCCTCGGACATGCGGGAGTTCATGATCCCGCTGAAGAGGCTGGGGAAGTCGAAATCGTGCAGGATGAGCTGGATGGACGCCACGCGCTTCTCCAAATCCATTGCCGCGCGCGTGAGCCGGTTCTGGGAGATGGGGCTGATGAGCGCGAACTTGGGGCTCTTCATCCCGACCAGATCATCGTACTTCCCGACCGCGTGCGTGAATGCCTCGTTGTACAGCAGCACGCTCTTCATGCGCTCCCCCAGCACGATCCCCTCGATCGTCATCTCGCGGCTCACTCGCACATCGGCCAACGCGAGCTCCTGCACATAAGCATTAAAGGACTCGTTGGCGACATCGCCAAAGGTGCTGCCGTCCGCGTTGGTGAAGTCGTAGGTCTTCAGGATGCCGGCGAT
>JAWDJV010009401.1:0-67063 GCA_033119285.1 Teratosphaeriaceae sp. CCFEE 6253
CTGCGGTCGGATAAGGTATCCGATCTTTGGGAAGTGGAGGCGAATGCCATCATTGCCGACCTCAATGACCACCTCGTCAGCGCTAGTGCCAATCAGCTTACCAAGCTGGACGTGAACTCCTGGCTTGGAACTGAATCATCCCTGATTAGCAAGTCGCTTGATCTTTTGGTGAATGGTGGACACTTACTCCGTGCTCTCTACCGTCACAGGCGCGCCCGCCGTCAACCCAAGCGCATCATCCTTCATGACGCTCGTCGGGCCGTCCGCTGAGTAGCCACTCTCGCGGATGATCTTCAAGGTCTCCTCGCTGCTCAAGACCTCGGGCTTCGTGGGCGGCAAGCTCTCGAGCATCTTCCACAGCTTTGGGAACGCATCCTTTCCACACCCGGCTTCGTGCGCCGCGCCCAGGTCGTTCATGCCCCAACGGACGCACCAGATGACGTGGATATCAGCCAGACTCAACTTCTCCCCGGTAAAGAAGGGTCCCGATTCACTGGCAAGGAACGTATCCTCGACCTGCTTGCACCTCGCTTGGAACCCCGCGACGGTGCTCGGACGCAGCGTGTTCCAATCCGGGCGCTTGAGAGCCGGGAAGATGGTCTCGCGGTCCTTGACGAATTCCGGGGTCAAGGCCTGCGTGGGGATGATGCCGAGCATTTCCTTGAAAACATTGTTGCCCCAGTCCTGGTAGGCCTTGTCGGCCGGTGACGTGGCGACGGCGCCGGCCTTGGCGAGCTTGGAGGTGATGAGATCGATCATGTGCGCGGAGTCGGCGTAGATGTCCTTGCCCACTGCGATGAGAGGTATACGACGGTAGGTGACGCCTAATGCCTCCAGATCGGGCCGAGGAAGGATGCGAGGTTGGTCGCATTTCTTGTAGTCTACTCCAGCTGCGGTGAGAAGCAGCTTGGTTTTCTGGCCATAGGGGGAGAAGTCTGCCTCTCGATCAGTATTCCCTTCGCGTCGTGGTACCGAGGATCGGCCAATCCCTACCATAATCGAAATGTATAATCGGCTGAGACATGTTGTTCGATTATCGGTCGGCCGTTGTCAAAAGACGCGCAAGGCTGGATAGGATATATAATGGAGTTGTTCGACCAGAGTCGTCAGGGACCTAGGGATCTACAGAGATCTATACCGGCCTCGGCCCAGACCAATGGCCATGTCTCCGTTCCGCTAGCTGCGAGCTGTCGAGCGGAGTATGATGCAATGGCGAGCAGCAGTGGCCTAGACCGAGCTGCGGGGGGACCTCGATACAGATACCTGGCCTTTCGTGTTGTCGATGGCTACGACACGGCTATGGCGGCAGAGCACGTCATCTGAGCACGTGGAGGTGGTTGGACTTCGGGAGTAGGTAGAACGTGTGTCGTCGGTGCGATGGTGCGGTGCGATCTCGCTTGCACGCCGCAGAGTCGCAATACGAGGAGGGCAATGGTCGTAGTGCTAGCGGCAATTATACATGTATTCTTGTGCAGCAACATGGCGACGGCGACGTTCCCGCCATTGGAAGCGGCCATCTGCTGGCGGAGGGGTCACGGTCGGTGATGATACGGTGGTGCAGCGGTGGTGCAGGCGTGACTGCACCGACTCCATGTCGTACTGGTGGTGTCGCTCTTGGCAGAAACTCGACCAGCCGCTAGCGCCCGTGTGAGCGTGCCCCAGTCAACGGCACCTGCCGCGCGAGTCAGGACGACCGCGCATATGAGTTCGCTTCTACAGCGCGTCGCCTCGCCTCGCACATCACCTTCGCCAACATGTCCGGCCGCAAGGACTTCTTGTCGCAGCCGGCGCCGGAGAACTATGTCGCCGGTCTCGGCCGTGGCGCCACCGGCTTCACCACCCGCTCGGATCTTGGCCCGGCGCGAGAAGGACCCAGTGAGGAGCAGATCAAGGAAGCGCTCGCCAAGCGTGCCGCCCAATTGGGCAACGCGCCGCCCACAGCGTATGGTGTCGGCAAGAAGAAAGACGATGAGGCCGACGACGGCCGCTTCGAGGATGCCGAGAACGAAGAGGGTTTGTTCGCAACGGGGAACTACGACCGGGAGGATGACGAGGCGGACCGCATCTATCAGGCGGTCGACGAGCGCATGGATCGACGACGGAAGGCGAGAAGGTACGTCTCACATCTCTTCATAGTGCTCTTGTGTGCGCGGACGAATGGGCAAGGTTCATGTGTATTACAGCACCATATGGAGCAGCATGCCGACATAAGATTACTTGACAGGGAAGCACGCGAACGCACCGAGCAAGAGACGTACGAGCGAAACAACCCGAAGATCCAGCAACAGTTCGCCGACCTGAAGCGCGCGCTGGGCACGGTCAGCGATGAAGACTGGGCAAGCATACCTGAAGTGGGTGACTTGACGGGCAAGAATCGACGCAACAAGCAGAATGAGCGGCAGAGATTCTATGCGGTGCCGGATAGCGTGCTGGCGGGTGCCAGAGACGCCGGCCAGCTGGGCACCGAGATACAGGACGAGGGCATGGCAACGGAGGCGCCCAACGGTAGTGCTGATCAGGCCGACGGGACCATGACGAATTTCGCGGACATTGGTGCAGCCCGCAACCGAGTCATGCAGGTCCGTCTCGATGCTGCCGCGCAGTCACAGACTACAGGCACCGACTCTGTCGCCGGAACGAGCACCAACATTGACCCCAAAGGATACCTGACGAGTCTCGGAAAGTCCGAGCTGAGAGCAGGTGAGACAAATCTTGGCGACATCAAGCGAGCGCGCGTCCTGCTCGAGTCAGTCATCAAGCGTAATCCACGTCACGGCCCGGGTTGGATCGCTGCGGCACGGCTGGAGGAGTACGCGGGCAAAGTCCAGGCGGCGCAGAACGTCATCAGGCGTGGATCCGAAATGTGTCCAAAGAGCGAGGATGTCTGGCTCGAGGCTGTTCGGCTATCACAGTCGCACGGCAACAACCACAATGCGAAGATCATGGCTGCCAAGGCTATCGACCACAATGACCGAAGCGTCAAGCTCTGGATCGAAGCCATGCGCCTGGAGCAGCTGCCTGCGGCCCAGAAGCGCGTTCTACGGAAGGCCTTGGATCACGTCCCGCAATCTGTCGCCATCTGGAAGGAGGCCGTCAATCTGGAAGAAGACCCAAACGATGCCAAGCTGCTACTCGCGAAAGCTACGGAGATCATCCCGCTCTCTGTCGAGCTATGGCTGGCTCTTGCAAGACTTGAGACCCCCGAGCAAGCCCAGGTCGTGCTCAATAAAGCTCGCAAAGCCGTCCCAGCCAGCTACGAGATATGGATCGCTGCAGGACGCCTGCAGGAGCAGACTGGCCAGACGCAAATGGTGTTCAAAGTCATGGAGCGTGGTATCAAGCAGCTTGCAAGAGAGTCAGCTATGCTCAAGCGGGAGGACTGGATCACGCAAGCCGAGATCTGCGAGGAGGAGGGCGCGCCGCTGACGTGCCAGGCTATCATCAAGGAGACGCTGGGGTGGGGTTTGGACGAGGATGACGACCGGAAGCAGATCTGGGTGGACGATGCGAAAGCCAGCATCAACCGCGGAAGGTACGAGACTGCGCGAGCCATCTATGCGTATGCCATCCGGGTCTTCTACAACCGCAAGAGCGTCTGGCTTGCGGCAGCCGAGCTTGAACGACAGCACGGGACGAAGCAGGCTCTCTGGGATCTGCTAGGTGAAGCCGTGAAGTCCTGCCCGACAAGCGAAGTCCTGTGGATGCAGCTCGCGCGCGTGAAGTGGCAGGCCGGCGAAGTCGATGAAGCGAGGCGAGTGCTGGGCATGGCGTTCCAGCAGAACCCGGGCAACGAGGACATCTGGCTCGCGGCCGTCAAGCTCGAAGCCGACAATGGCGAGACGGAGAAGGCGCGGGCGTTGCTGGCAGAGGCGAGGAGTGAAGCCGGCACGGATCGGGTTTGGATCAAGTCCGTTGCGTTCGAGCGCCAGATCCAGAGGGACTCGGACGCGGCGCTCGCGCTGGTCAATGAGGGCTTGCACGTCTACCCCAAGGCGGCCAAGCTATGGATGCTGAAGGGTCAAATCTATGAGGCGAGAAGCGCGCTGCCGCAGGCGAGAGAGGCGTACAACATGGGCACACGAGCTTGTCCGAAGTCCGTGCCGCTGTGGCTCTTGACGTGCCGGCTGGAGGAGCGCATGGGGGTGCTGGTTAAAGCGCGCTCGATCCTCGATCGCGCGCGCTTAGCCGTGCCGAAGAATCCGGAGCTCTGGACCGAGAGCGTGCGGCTCGAGTACCGCGCTAAGAATATGCCGGCGGCGCAGCAGAAGATGGCGCAGGCACTGCAAGAGTGCCCGACTTCCGGGCTGGTGTGGAGCGAGCGGATCTGGCATCTCGAAGCTCGGACGCAGCGCAAACCGCGGATCCTCGAGGCCATTCAGAAGGCGGACAGCGATCCCATCTTGTTTGTCACCGCGGCGCGCATCTTTTGGGGCGAGCGCAAGCTGGACAAAGCTAGCTCGTGGTTCCAAAAGGCGGCGATCCTGGACCCGGATTACGGCGATACGTGGGCGTGGTGGTACAAGTTCCTCGTGCAGCACGGGACCGAGGAGAAGAGGGCGGAGGTTGTGGGGAGCTGTGTATTGAACGAGCCGAAGCACGGCGAGTACTGGGCGAGGGTGAGGAAGGCACCGGAGAATGCTGGAATGGGGGTGGAGGAGTGCTTGAAGCTGGTGGCGCAGGGACTGGAGTAGACTGTGACTCGGTCAGGCGACCCGCTGGCCTCGTCCCGCCCGCTGCAAGCATGCCGTGTGGGTCGTAGCAATGCGAAGGGCCGACTGCGCAACACATTCGGAGAAAGGAATCATCTCGCGTCCCGAGTCAATACCCTTAGTATGAACAGTAACACCCAGACAGACTTGAGCGCTCTCTGCACCTCGATCTTCTCTCTACTCTCCTTCACCCACGACCGCGCAAGCATAGCAAACACCGCCTCAAGTAACAATGTATGAAAAGGCAGGAAAAGGAACATCACCACGCAAGCAGCCTGCTTACCCTACTGCCCCAGCCACGCAACCATCTCTACTGCTTCGCCTTTACCACCGGCAACTTGGTCGTGGTGTCTTCAGCGCACCACATGCAGCCTGCGCTGCTACGCACGCCGCTCGGCGCTGCAGAGATCCTTCACTTTCCTGTCCAAGCTGAAGCGCATGCACTGGCATCAGCGGCGTCCGGCCACTGACTACGAGACGGGGCGACAGCATTGTGATCAAGAATGTCCGAGCAGGTCGAATAGCCACAGTGCTGCCGACGTGCGGTGACGGGCACAAGTGAACCTTGGGTGCTCGCTGGCTCTACTATGTCATTTGTAGCCGTCGCGACAGCTCACGACGTACACCGATCGAGGCCGCGCACTGTGGCTTGTGCTGAGTCTCCGTCACCTTCGAAGATGGGGACATGCGAGACGGAAGGAATGAGGCAAGGATGAAGCAATCAGGGTAGTGGCTACGAAAGCTGCTGGCACCTCCAACACACTAAGCTAGAATACACAGGAAGGTAGAGACACAGATGTCGGTCTCGTGGATCCCGTTAAGCCCCGCCCTTCGTCTTGTCTGAGAGCAGTATGTTGCTGCCTCCCCTGTCCAATGCCGTCCGGTTCCGTATTGAGAAACTCACCATACCTCGGGTGGAGTCAGAAGCAAACTCAGAAATCGGTCTTGCTCTCTGCGTCCACCTACTCGAGTAGAGTGTCGCTTAGGGCCCCCGCAGCTCATCGCTTCGTCCGTATGGCCAGCACCGTGGGCGCCGGAAACTGAGCAGCAGGCCTTCCATCCGTGCGTGGCCGCGGCTTCAGCGACTCCTAGCCACCTCCACCTCCACCACGTGCATACGGATGGAAGCCCCGATGCCCACCCCTCCCACCGCCTCGATAATTGCCGCCGCCGCCTCCCCGGCCTCCTCCCGGGGGCCCACCGGCGTTCTTCGGTCCAGTCGGGGCGCCGGCTGGCGCTTGCGGCATCGGGGAGTTGGTGTTGCGGTTGCCGCGACCGCGGCCGCCAAAGCCGCCGCGCTGCTGCATGTTGTTGGGTCCCTGCATGCCAGCAGGCGCGGGAACGTCATCGTACATGCCCTCCCATGTGCCTTGTTGAGTGCCCATACCGCCGAATTGACCTTGACCGCCATTCGAGGGCATGCGTTGCATACTCTGCTGCTCGTACTTGCGCTGCTCAAACATGAGTTGGTCCTGGGCGTTGTAGCCGCCCCTCGGAGTGCCACCTCCGCCACCCACGGGTGACTGGCTACCTTCCGGCTGGCCCATGCCACCTTGGAAGCCAGCACCGTTACCACCACCACCACCCTGCATAGCAGCCATCTGCTGCATCATCTGCCGTGATCACATAGTGTCAGCCACTGTTGTCCAATCGAGTCATACCTGAGGTACATACCTGCGGATTCATGCCCTGCGGCATCCCCTGCATACCCCTCTGCTGCATCATCTGCTGCATCATCTGCATGTTGTTCATCTGCGGCTGCTGGCTCATGGCCATCTGCTGCTGCATTAACGTGAAATACTGCTGCATGCGCTGCCAGTACGCCGCCATCATCGCCGGGCTCATCCCGTTGGCTCCCGCGCCCCCTTCTCCGCCAGCTCCAAGCGGCATCTGATTTGCATTACTACCGAAACCTTGGCCGCCCCCTCCACCGCCGAAACCGTCGCCTTTGCCGCCATGCCGCCCGCCACCGAACTTCCGCGGGCCGTTGTCAGCCTCACGCATATCGCCACGCGGCTGCGCACGCTTGACTTCGATCGGCTTGTTGCAGATAGACAGTGGGCCCTCCAGCGTACGATCTACAGCCGCCTCGCTGTCGAACGTGACGAAGCCGAAGCCACGCGGACGACCAGTCTCCTTGTCCATCATCAGCGTAGCGTCGAGGACGTTGCCGAAATTGCGGAAGAAGTTCGCGAAGTCGTCCTGGCTCGCGTCCTGGGACACGCCACCAACGAAGATCTTGGCCGTGCGTTCTTGCTCATCGCGGGGGATGGCGCGCTTGGGATCGATGAGCTTGCCATCAAGGGTGTGCTCCTTCACCATGACCGTGTTCACCACCTTCGGGTCCCTGAACGTCAGGAACCCAAAGCCTCTGGATCTGCCGGTCGCGCCATCCCGCATGACGGTGCACTCCAGCACGTCACCGAACTGGGTGAAGTAGTTCTTTAGTGATTCTGTTATACATCAGCAATTGATGTGACAGACCGCGTACTGGTAAGGGTCGGAATGTAGTTCTTACCATCCGTGGTCTCCCAATTGAGCCCGCCGATGAACATCTTCCTGTTTGTGCGTTAGCCCTCATAATCATGCGTCTGAAGGAACAGTGCAAAAAGATCATGAGCGTGTGCAGTGCCGCAGGATTAGTGTGCTTTGTGGGAGGTGGAGAGTGATCCGACAATGTTGTCCTCGGAATGGGTGCCCATGGCCATTCGTCTAGGGTCCCGCAGCCGCCGTCGTCCAGTGTAGCGATGACAGCTTGCAGTGGATACAACCAGGCTGTCGTCCTTCCAATTTCCGGTGCATCTGCACGCGTGCACACGCGACCCTGCGTTGCAAGCGCAGAACGTACGGCGCAGGGCAGGCACGCATCTCAGATCCACCCACTGCCAAATGCGGGCCCACTTCGACAATGACCCCCTCGTTGCAACGCAGTCTAGGGGTATGCACATTCGGGAAGTGAGGTCCAGGGCGTGCGTAGTCGCGTATCTCGTTTGTATGGAGACTGGCATGCATTTGCGGAGCTGGTGCGGTCTCTCGGGACATGCGAAAGCATGACTCGAGGCATCCATAGTTCATGCTATCCTGCTCTGCTCTGCTGCTATGGGCCTATGGTGCTAACAGCCTTGGTTATTGACTTCAACTCGGCTAAGCCTTGCAGCGTGGAGGTAGTTTCTGCGTGGTTAGGCCTCGATACTGAGTGCCACTGCGTATCCGCCAGCCGACGGTTCAAGCCAGATGTCTGCCACTCAGTCCGTACCCCGCCACTGCAGCTACGCAACCCCGTAGAGTGCCTGCGAGAACTTGACGCAAGCCCTTGACGTGCTGATCGACCACTCGAATCCACATGCTCAGGCCGCATACCCGCCACTCGTGGGCCTGTGGCTCGGCACGTTCACCGAGCGGGAAGTCTCCGAGCGCAGTGGTGCACGCTTGTGCGGCATCCTCGCATCCGTGGTTGGGCACATCTGCCTTGCACTCATTTGCAACGAAACGCTCTTCATCATTGGACCGCCTTCTGTGCTTTAAGGTTGCGGCACGCGGGAATGTCGAGCGTCGCTGGTGCTTGCCGGGCGCTCTTCAAGAGTGACGCCAAGTTGTCCGGCTGGACTATCCGCTGCGACGCGTGCCAGAGCTTCCATGCAGCCGCGGCGGTGCGCTTAGCGACACGAGTCGTAGTATCCGACTTGATGAGTAGGGTGCCCAGGGGTGTTTCACGATGTCCAAGTTCCAGAGGCTCTGCGTTGAAATTCAACGCGCCAAAGCCGCTCCATCCTTCAGCACTGTGGACCAGTCCTCCTAGGCTCCTACAAGATCCGAGCCTCCGCCGAGTCGAGACAGCGCACACGATGCACACGCTCGTGATGGTTCAGTGACGAGGAAGAGAACGCGCACAACTTACCCATCATCCTTAATATGTATCGGTCGGTCACCCAAATCGTCGTACTGTCGTCTGCCACCTTCTGCATGCCCCCCTCCACCACCATTCTGTCCCATACCGTGTTGCATGTCCACACCCTGCATTGCGCCAGCCGCGCCTCCGTACTGTGGCTCATCGAAGGTGGGCTTGATATTGAAGTCATCAGGTTGGGCAGCACCAGGCGCGATCGAGTCGTGTTGCGACTTGGCATCGACAGTCTCCGGCACTGGATCCGGGTCTGATTTGACGACTGTGGTCGCGGCTACGGGGACTGAATCATCGGCTTCACCGTCGTAACTGAGGGGGGGTGTCAGTAGGGAGGGCGCTGGGAGCATAGGCGGCATCGGTGTGGTGGGCTCTCACAGATCGGCGAAGAGGTCTTCTTCATTCTCCATGTCCGCCATCTCTGCGGCGCTGAGTGTGCAGGGTGAAGGTCGTGTGCGGGTGAGGTAGCGTGGTGTGACCGGGCCAGGCGGCCGGCGCAATGTGAAGTCGTGCGTCACGCGGTCGCGGTCGCGGTCGCGGCACAAGAGCGCGTGGACTGGACGTGTAGGTGATGCGCGGTGTGTGAGTCTGGTGCACAGCGTGCGGCGTCGTTGTCGAAGATCGGGTGTTGTCGCGGGGCAGGTGTTGTCGTGGGCCTGGTCGAGGCTGAGGACGAAGTGAGCTGCGGTCGTGCCGCAAGCACGAATGAGTCAGCAGGCTTGGCGCGCAGATTTTCGCCTTAGGCAGGCAGAAGTCCACCACTGTGGCTTTGAGGTGTACAAGCCGCCAGCACATGCACATGAACATGACCATGACCACGCAGGCGCACACGTAGGCGCCGGTGTGTTCGCCATATGGGCCAAGCAACTTCCAGCCGCCACAAGTTACATCGCCGAGCCGGGCAGCCACTCATCGAACAGCCTGTTCACGCCCTGCCAATCGCCCTCTTCAGTCTCGGCAAGCTCATTGTCCACGAACTCCGGGTTGTTCATACCGCCGAAGTCAATCACCCACGCGTCCCCCATCTCGTCAATCACCACGTTCCCGGCATTCACGTCGCCCCACACCAGCTGATGCGCATGGAGTTCCTTCACCATCTCCATCACCTGCGCCCTCCACTTCTCATGCATCTCAGTACGTGCTTGGACAGCTTTCCCCAGGCAATCGCCGCCAGCCGAGCCCGTCACGATGAGCTCCAACAGTATCCCCGCGACCTGCTCACCGGACTCGCCTGTAGTCACGATGGCGACAAGCCGTGAAAGGCGATTCGCCTCCTTGCTATGCAAGCCAAGCTCCACGATCCGTCCCAGGATGTGTGCTTCACGCCCAAACTGCGTTTCACGGCCTGCAAACCGTGGCTTGAAGTACATTGCCGATCCATCTGCCGCCTGGACTTTTCCCTGAGGATTTCCTGCCGCGCGAGGATCTGCTTGGCCGTCGGCGGTCGCGAGCTTGATGGCGGATGCTGGGACCCGGGAGCAACCTGCGCAAGGTGCGGGAAGTTCAAGGATGGGTACCGGGGAGAGATCGTGGGAAGGTTCGAATGTCAAACGATCTGCGCCTGCAATCTGGATTCCGTCGTCTTCCACCTCGCCAGTGCTGAGGAGCTCGAGACGATACGTGGGCGAGCTGCAGAGCACTTCCACGGGTAGTCCCTGAATCGACGCAATGGGAGCAAGCTCCAGCATCAGGGGCGAGCAGCGGGATATGAGTAATTCGGAACCGTCCTGCGATGATTCGTCGATGCAAACTCCAGCTTTGTCAGTGTGTTTTGATGGCAGCCTGCCTATCCGTTGCAGGTAAGTTCTGCCCCACGGCGTCATTTCAACATCAGAGAAGCAGACGGAGATGACGAAGGTTGTTGGACCTCGGGTCACAGTGACTTGGGACATATCGTCGAGAGTCCAGCCGCTCAGGACGCAGAATGCGGAAGGCGCCATGATATTGTTGACAATCTCTGGATATCTTCGGTCGCCGTGAAGCGGTATGCCGTTCTAAGGATCACGCTTCGCTTGAACGTCGGATTTGGGAACAGACGAAACTTGCGCTGCGGACGGTCCGGACGTATACAAAGTTGCACGGCGCATACCACATGATGGCGTGTTCATCCCCAAGCTACGAGTGTGCACCAGGCCATGCTCTGGGCGATGCGTAAGAGAGATGGGAGGACTCGCTTCTGGTGACGACTTCCAGATTCACGCTACTACGAGCATGCTACGACACAGCTCTTTGCCACAGAAACGACCATGATCACAAGACAAAGCTGCAGAGTCGCGATACAAGCACGTCGTTTTGCTGGCAAGCTAAGCCCAGTCCAGCGCAAAGGTTGCATCGCTTACCGTCCCGCATTTGCAAGGGCCGCTGAGTGCGGAGGCAGGCCCGGCGAGCTAGTATTTCCGGAGACTGTTGGAGACAATGAAGAAATGCCGTGTGGGACACCCCTGTGAGAATGGTATTGACTGCAGCGTTGGTGGCGTCGGCTTCGGCAGCAATTGGTGGTCAGCCTGCCAAGGTTGCGAAATTCAATACAGACGTGCTTGTCGACCGCCACAAAACTTTGAACCTACAAGGGTTCACTCAATCAATGAGACGTCACTCCTGGGAGCCGAGGTGATACCACCAGTTCGGCCAAACCTCACCCGAGCACTCGACGACGGGTGATGCTGCAACCATCCAAAGCCCTTTCGATTACGGTCACAAGGAACGGTACCGCGTGCGTACTGGTCGATCTTTCAAGATGAAGTATAGTCTCGGAAGCCGCCAAGGCCTCAGGAGACGGGAGAAGGCCATCAGAGACATGACCAAAGTCGAGCGGAGGCCGCTGCGGAGCTGTTCGCTCGAAGACCTGCAAGTCAATCTCGATGCCTTGGCAGGACATTGCATGTCATCTTGCTGGACGAGTCACGAGCCATGCTCCAAGATCTACAGCCAGCAGCACCACCTCCTTCGGGACCATGGACGAACCGGAAATGCCGTCGCGCGACGCAAGCGCCGGCAAGATCTGACCCTACTACTCTTGCACGGCATACCGTTCCGCACACGCTTTATGTCGGCCGTCGCTTAATGTCAAAGGAATGATGTGGCAGAAGCTGTGAGATCCCATTGTCCCACGCGCCGATCGCATACTCTCTCGCTTCGACATCCAACGGCACAAGAAGCATACAGTCCCTCGCAGCCCACCTTCGCTTCAGCGAAGCAGGATAGCTTCTGTGTCAAGGCTTCCCCTCAGCATTGGGGACTGACCCGGTACGCAGGCTGCTGCTCGAACGGCCCTTGCAGCAGACCAGGAACCTCGCCTGCCGACACGGGCTGGCGATTACAGCCAGGGATAGCTGTCGCCGTGCCTCGCCTCAACCTGGAGATGAATCTACGCTACCGAACGGTTCCATTGGGCATAAGCAACACCTCGTGATTCTTAGTCCGAGAACCCAGCATATCTACCGCAGGTGTGTCTGTCTTACCCGGTCATACTCCAGACATATCATTCGTTGATCAAGCACGCGAAGACAGACATGCGGCACTAGCTGGGGATTCGACTGACCTAGTGACCCCGATCCCTCGCGTGCATCACCGTAGCACCACATGGCCAGCTCTTCGCCGTCGTCTCACCGTCTTCGGTGCACTCACAGCAGCGATCCATGCGAACGGCACATTCTGGCCACGACGACACGTTTGCTTCCAGCAGCCGCAACCCTGAAGCTTCCACTCAGTCCTCACGTCGCTAGTGCGGTACACAGGGAACCGCAGCCGATGCGCTACGGTACGCCGCCGCGCACTGCGACCCCGCTGCAATTATAAGATGATACATGCATCTCTCCATGCCGTGAGCAAGCTGCAAAAGCGTCAAGCAGCTCGGTCCAAGCATAAAGGCAGCAGCTCCAACCCTTCTGATTTGCATCTGCCTCTCCTTACAGGTCTTCTCGCGAAAGAGCCTGTTCCTTGAACCAAAGCATACTCATTGCTCCGAGTTGCATCGCAGCTATGGGTCTTATTCAACTCTCCCTTCTTGCGCTAGCCATTTTAGCCGCCCATGGCAATGGTGCTGCCATCCCAGAGGCTGCAGTCCCTTCGCCGGTCGTTGCACCCGGACCCAGTGCAGCCATTGCTGCCGCGTCGACGACTTACACGGGTGTGAGTAAAGCCGACTTCCTGATGCTGGCTGTCAAAGACTTTGGGACTAAGATCCCACTAGACATGTACCCAGGGAACCGGACGCTGCTTCTACACTCCGCCCGGCAAAACCAGGACGTCCTATCCGTGCTCTCCAGGCGCTGCTGTGAGTGTGGTCCCTGTCCACAGGAGTCTTCTCATTCCGTCGTCACCGTCTCAAGGCGCTCTCGCTGACTAGACGGGCTTCCACAAGTGCAACGGCAACAACGTCAAGTGCACCGTCGAGTTCGGGCTTTGGCGGCATTTACGCGAAGTGCAACTACTGAGTTAAGGACCAGGAGGGAGGGCGAGAGCCACGGGCAGCAGACTCGGAGCAGAAAGGGCCAGAGTCGGTATCGGAAGTAGTATAGTTGCAGAATATGCCACATTCTTTTGAGCGAGCAACACTATTCGCCTGAGGTCGACTACCGCGCACGTGGGGGCGAGGTGTGGCTGCTTCCGTACCCATGATAATTCTACGCCGATTCCGAATGGCGGGGCGGAAGACGGTCGAGGGCAGGCCACGAGTCACGCCGCGTGGGAAGAGAAGCGGTTGATTGTTTAGAGGCGAGAACGGAGTGTGCCGTCGTTTGAGCAATTGGCACGAGTCAGTAGCAAGCATGCCTGAGGCCTCAGATTCGCGACGACATGCCGACGTACATACAGTAGTCCCGCCGTCGATTGACTCGGTCGACTTCACCTCACACAGTGCTCCCGACAAGAAAACTTGCGTAGGTGCCTTGCAATGGCGACAGACAACGCCATGGACGGGCATCAGCATTCACCTCTGTTCAACCAGCTACCGCCTGAGCTCCGCCTGAGGATCTACGAGCACGTCGTTGAATTTACTCAGCCCATCAAGCTTAGGCAGCATATTGCAGGGTCCACGGATATGGCGATACTGCGAGCCTCGAAGCAGTTGTACCGGGAAGCGCTTCCCGTGTTGTACGATGTCAACACGATCTCCGTCACGAGGAACGACTTCTGCCTCAAGACTGATGCAGCACTGCGGACGCCCATCATGGGCCAGCACGTGCGCCATCTGCGCATGACCAACTTCGGCGAATCCATCGCATGCAACTTTCTGCCCGAACGGTGCTCGGCCTGCGAGGACCAAGCCACAGGCTTGTTGCAAGCACTCCGGCTCATGCCCCAGCTCAAGACCGTCACTGTAGACTATAGTACCCAGCCCTCCAACTTCGTACGCTTTCGGACCTCTGCACAGACGTCCGGTATCACGTTCCCGTGTGTCGGCGTGGGAGCGTACAAATTTCGTGGAGCCGGGCTCGACAACGTTGACTTCACCTTTCAGCACCGCCCCTTGGCAACGATATGGCCAGCCCTGGTGACCCTGTCTATGCCAGACACTCCTGAGCGAGAAGAAGAGGCTACACTCGCTCGTCTGCGGAAGGTTGATGCCAATCTGACCTACACGCTGTGGTTCCTGTTTTGTGCGCAGCACTATGGGCAACTCCACGCTCTCGGCGGCGAGACAAGCGAAGCGTGGGTCGAGGAAGGACAATTAGCGCAGTGGTCTGAGGCCGAGCGTGATCTGGCCTTGGATAAGCTCACGACGGTGCTGCACACATTCGCGAAGGCCCAAACAGCTCCGCAAAGCCGGCAGTATTTGGCAATGATGCGACACATGTTTGGGGGATGAGTCTGATTACAGTGCAAGGACGGGTACGAGGCAATGGCGGCCGGCCCTGTCCAATTGTGTGCCGCTCGTTCTGCTTGGCACGGCTTTGAGGATGCAACACCGTCTTCCAAGTCACAGCCTCGAGGAGACATGGCGAAGAGGCACTCAGCGACCACATTATGGCCTTCCGTCTCACCGCCGCCATTCTACGAGGACGGATCATGCCATGCCTACGCCTCTTTCCATCATCGGAGGCCGTCGGCGCAATGGAACTGCGCAATCGAGCTGCTGCAGTCTGGTCAAGCATCCCGAGCGAGGTCGACGTCATGGCTACTACGATGCAACTGCGGAAAGCCGTTTTTACCAGGCTACACAGTCTACAGGTAAAGCAGAAAGTGCGGGTTCTCGTCCGCCAGTTCAGGCTCATCGGGCGCTCCTTCTGCTATCAACGCTCGCTTCCTCCTGTTCGTGGTGATGACGATCCAAGCATTGATCGCGGTCAGTGCAATGGACATCAACGTCATCCCAATTGCGAAGTGTATGCCCTCAAGATATCGCGGCGCCGACTGGGCCTTGAAGATGAAGCCAATGGCCGCACCTGCGGAGTTCCCGACCAGCTGGATCATGCCAGTGGCGAAGGCTCGCTTGAAGTATCCAGCATGGTTGCAGCTTGCCCATACGATGTTGAGCGAGGTGCTCGCGTAGACGCCGATGGCGACGCAGAAGACTGCAAAGTATCGTGCTCCCACGCTCGAGGATGGCACAGCCAAGATGATGTAGCCTACCAGGCAAGAGCACAGGACGCCGCCAAGGAAGGGGGACCTGAGCTTCGTCTTGTCTGATAGCCAGCCGATGATCAGATACGATATCGCGCCCACAGCATAAACGGGAACGGTGAGGAGCTGCGCGTTGATGGTGCTGGTGAAACCTAGACCTTGGATGATCTTTGGCTGGAAAGTCGTGATGGCGTACAGCGTCGTGTCGATGCCGAAGTGGCTGATGGCTTGCACGTAAAGCTTCGGGTCCTTAAGGCAGCGCCGGATCTCACTCCACGAAAAGCGTTCCTTGCTGTCGTACGCACCACGGTTCCGATGTAGCCGTTTGGCCAACAAGTCCTTCTCGGACTGCTTCAACCACCGCGCCTCGGCGACCGAATTTGGAAGCCATAGGAAGGTAATGGGCGCCAAGCAGAAGGAGATGATGCCCTCGACGATATACATCCACTACGGATAGATATTAGCTGGCGGCATCCTACGTTTGAACCATGGGGCTTGGTTCTCACCTGCCAGCCGTGCAAGCCGGCGGTCTGAAGTCTGGTCAGGCCGAACGCAAGGAGACCACCAAAGGCTCCGGACACCGCGGAGAACGTGAATATGTAGGTATGTCGCACAGCGTACTCGTCTCGATTGTAGCTCATGGTGATGTACAGGAACTGCGATGGATGCACAAGCAGTGATTAGCAGATGTCTCGTAAGAACGGGCATTCTGTTCGATCGGACGCTTACCACGCATGGAATGATCGCTGCTTCTGCCGCTCCCAACAATACTCGGACACCAATCAATTGGCTGAAGGTCTGTACGAACGCTGTCCCGATGGTCAACGCCGACCAGGCCAAACAGGACCCGGTCATCAACAGCTTCGGCGTGAGAATCTTGAGCAGGATGTTCCAGAGTGGCTCGAACAACACATATGTCGCATACACAACAGAGACTGCTGCACCGTATTGATTCCCAGCCAGGTTCAAGTCTTTGCTGAAACCCGTCAGGTTTGCGTTGCCGATGTTGGAACCTGCGATGACTTGTAAGCACGTCTTCCAGATTGCAGACGAAGATAGAGCCTCTGGACTTGACGGACGATCGAGGAACGACATGAGATAGAGAGCACCGAAGACCGAGATCAAGTTCAGGTCCATCTTCCTGACCACCTTCGCCTCGGCCTTGACATCGACGACATCCTCCCACGCGCCATTGCTCACGCCATCCTCGGGACTACCAGGTGCACTCGTCGTCTTCTCGTCCATGGCGGCAGGGGTCAATGAGACGCGCGAGAGATGCGCAGACCTTGCTCCTCATGACCTCTCGACTGAGCCCGGTAGTCTTCTGATTGATAGGCCAGATCGCTATCAAACACCCTGCACCAGATCCTCTGATGTGACGTGACTCGCGCCTATCAGCGTATAGATGTAGATAGGCGGCTTCAACGTCCGAGATGCGGGGTTAGAAGTACATGTACCGTCTCAACGAGGAGTTCAATAGGTCCTGTAGCGCTGAGAGGGTGTTGGTACTCTCTCAACACTGGTGAAAGAGCCTCTGATCCTCAAGCCAGCTGAGATGGCGGCGTCGTTCAATCCACCAAGCACGGAGAACAAGCCGATGGTGCCCAGATGGATACCCCCGCCAACCACTAAAGAGTCACTTGACTGGGCTCAGCTGCACACGATTGAGTTGTCCTTGCTGGACAGTCCCGATCCAGCCATAGTGGCTGGACTGGTACAACTCACCAAGACTGCCATCCTTGAGGACGGCTTCCTGTATCTCACGAACTACGGTATCTCTCTGTCGCAGCTGCAACGCCAGTTCGATCTAGCTCAATATCTCCATCGCAACATCTCGGACGAAGACAAGGAGCGGCTGCTCTGGGATCCCAGCACCGGTGAGCATGTCGATGGGTGCATCCATGGGAGCTGTCGAGACGTCTTCTAAACCTTTGCCCCCATCACCCTAGGAATCTTCGCCGGCTTCAAGCGCCGGTTCGGCTGGAAACGGGAGCGAGGTGAAGTGGATTCGATAGAACAGTTCAACTTCTACCGCGGCGAGTTCGAAGATCCAGATGACAAAGTGCCGCACTGCATCAAGCCCTTCATGGACGAGATACGTGCGTTCTGCGAGGTAGGCGCGCACGGCTGCAGGGCGTGGTGCTAATGCTGATACACCTCAGTACTTGACGAACTCTGTCAACCGGAGATTGCTACGGCTGCTCTCCATGGTATTGGAGTTGGACCATGACTACCTATGGAACAGCATCCAGTCACATGACGGTCCAGTCGGGGAGGGCTACTTCCGCCACGCCCTGTTCTACCCGTTGCTGGGAGAGGACAAGGAGCGCCGGAAAGGTGTGCGCATGTTCGGGCACACCGACTACGGGTCCACCACCCTTCTCTTCTCCGTCCCAATCACAGCTCTCCACATCTGGTCGAAGCAGAACAAATGGCAGCCCGTCAAGTACAATCCGGGCTCGCTCGTCGTAAACATCGGCGAGGCTTTGGAGATCATCTCGGGCGGGCACTTCAAGGCCACTAAGCACAAGGTGACCGACACTCCGGCAGATCAAGGTAGGTCACATGTGACAGCAGTGTCGTCCCGTCCGGAATTGCTGACTAGTATCACCCATTGCATAGAGCAATATGAAAGGCTGTCTCTCGTACAATTCAATGCCTCTATTGGAAACATGAGGTTGGCACCTGCAGTCGAGTCACCGCTACTTCAGAGAGAAGGTTTCGTCCTCGAGCAAGGTATCTTCCAGCAGTACAAACGGCTCCTGGACCAAGGATTGCCTGTACCCACCAACAAGTGAGCAAAGAGCCGCTGGGCATGCCATCCATAAATATCGCTGACCGATGTACGTTGCGCTATCAGACAGTGGAGGGAGATCCAGGTCAGTACGCGGAGTCAGATACCGCCGGAGCAGAGGTCGGGGGGTATCAGAGTAGTCGACGGAGTCAGATACGGTGAAGACGAGTTCCTGGGTGTCAAAGTCCTTCTGCCAGTATAAAGACTGCAGCCAGTCCTGACAGGCACAACGGTGACCGCGGTCTCCACTCCACGTGTCGCACTCCAAGTCTTGATGAGCAAATCAAGGCTCGCGGTAGGATCTATCGGCTCGAAACTGGCATCGTCCATCTTTGCTGTCATCATCGGCCACGCTCACTCCCCCGCCCCACTCTCCTCCTCTTCACTGCCATCAGCTATGAAAGCGTCCGCGTCGACGAGAGGTTCCTGCCCGACCCCGTGCGCTCCAGCCCAAGCTCGCAGCTTCGTCTTGTTCACCTCGACACTGCCGTCGTCCATCTTTTGGCGGTTGGCGACTTTCATCACCGCGAGCGCTGCCACGATATCCTCCTGCATGATGTACGTGGCGGCGCTCACATCCCCCACCGTCACGTTCTCGTCCTCGGGCACGTCCATCAGGAACCGATACACCTCTCCGCACCAGTAGCCGAGATAGCCCTTCTTTCCCAGAGCGCTCAGCGGACGCTCAGGCCCTCCGAATCTGCCCTCTCTCCTGCCTAGCTCGTAGCTTGCAGCGATCAGGACCTGCCCGAGGCCCTGCCGCTGCCACGGCGGGAAGACGAGGATGCAGGCGACGTTGTTATTGTCCCAGCTCATCTTCTCCTTGCTGAAGAAGCCGACCACCTGGCCGTAGGAGCTCGCGCCTGTGCTCGAAGGGGAGCGCAAGATGAGTGGGTAGTACAGAAACGTGCTGACATCGAAGAAGACGCTTTTGGTGTCGAGGAAGAGCTTGGACAGCAGCGAGAGATTCTGAGCGTAGAGGTTGTGATCTGCGCCATCCAGCTCGTGGATGACGTATTGATCCTTCTCGTAGACTACATCGCCCGGCGGTGCATCGTTCCTCAGGGGACAGACTTTCTGTCCTCGTCAGTCGCGTGCCAGCTCTCGCTAGGCGGCGAACCTACGCAGTGCGCGCTGTACTTGACGATCTCGCTGGTGTATCTGAAGCACCACTGGCAGACGTACAGCCACTCGGTCTTGCGCCCGCCGAGCAGGTCTTCGGGGTAGAAGGACGGGTACCACGGCTTGATGTGGATCTCGCCCAGCACGACGTTTGCCACATTGGGTTGCATGGGAGGGCCCTTGGGCGCGCGATTGGGCGAAAGGAGGGTAGACGGCGAGGTGGCGGACATCGTGACGGCCATGACCGGTGTGCCGGTGTGAGAAGCGGCTTACATGATTGTGTTGTCACAAGTGCCATTGGAGCGCTTGTGGTCGAAGTGAAAGCGCAGATACCGCTGGCACGGCTATTGGCCTCCATCTGCCGGCGCGCTAAGGGAGGGACATGCACGTAAGCGAAGGCTAAATCTCTCCGACGTGCTTGGCATCCGGAGCTCGGCAGTCCATTCAAACATGCCTTGCCAGCAAGAACGGGACGCTGGAAGATACAGGTAGTTCTGCGCCGCAAGAGCCATTGCTCGCATTTCTCGCCTCATGGTCGGCATATTGCTCGAATGGCTGTAGTGACTCGTAGTATGTGACTGTAATTGCAAGCTAGCATGAGCGAGATACCATCAAGAATACCCAGGCATAGCCCCTTCTCTTGTTGTGGTCCAATCTCCGTCTCTGGGGTCATATCCCAGCGAGTACGTACAGTCCAAGTCCTGCTCGCCCCCGTAATGGTGCGTGATGGCCAGGTCCGGCTCGTTGTAGTGGCCCATGAATTGCAGGTCGGCTCTCATCTCGACCCCAATCTCGAGCCCATTGCGAAGCTCGAAGACGTGAGGCTCGGCTTTCAACACCCGTCGCTCCACTCGCACACTCTGCAGAAACGTGGCCGGCGTGCCATCCACGTCGAGTCCCGAGACTGTCAGCTGGCAGCCGCCCTTCGCCTTGGGTACGAGTTGCAGCCTGAGCCGACGCCGCAGCACAAAGGGTGGTATGTCGAGGTCCAGGTACCGCATCACTCGTGCCATCAGATCGTCCGCCTTGGCCCAGATCCGCGCACTCGCGAGCCCATCCAGTGGCGTCTTCTGAAGGTTGCAGATGACGAGCTTTGCGCCCTTTCGCTGGCCCAACAGTTCTGGGACCTCGTTCGCGGGTGTCACAGAGAGAGACGAGCCTAGAACAAGGCAGAGATCGGCCTTTCCGGCGTGCTCAAAAGCTTGCTGCATTGGCTGCTGCGGCAACGACTCGGTGAAGTGGACGATGCTGTCGTGCAGGTCACCGCGGCAGACCGCGCATCTCCGGCCCGTGCGGTGGTTGAATACCGTCTTTTCGTGAGAGGCTACCGCTCGGAAATCTAGATGCCTCAGTGGGGGTCGTACACAGCGCACCTTGGTGTGATGGTGAGCTTACCGCGAAGATACTCTCGCCCGCAGCGGCTGCAGTACTCACGATTCGAGTTGCCGTGGAGCTCCGAGATGCAGGCCTGTGTGCCAATCTTCAGCTCTAGACGGGACCAGAAGTAGCGATGCGGCGTCAACTGGCCATGCTTACCGCTGGAATGCCACTCCTCCGATGTAGACCATCACAGTTCTGGCTGACGAGATACTTCAGGATCCCTGCTTCCTGCAGCCTAACAAGTGACATATGTGCTGGCGTCGGGATGGCTTGCAGAGTACATTGCGCGTTTGCCTGGAATCGCTTGCCCTGCGCTTCAAGTGTCCACTTGCCTGCCGGACCCCGGAAGTCGGGCACACCAGCGGACGTTGAGAGGCCAGCGCCAGTGAAGACGATGAAATGCCGGCTCTTTCGAATCTGTCCTGCGAGGGTGCGGGCTTTGGCCTCGATCTTGTCGTCCGCTTCCAGGTGCTCTCTGACCGCATCATCATCTTTGTGCGCTGAGAAAGCCATCTCGCCGGGACCAGAGGTATAAGCTCGACCGCTCGAATGTGGATAGCAGTGATAGTCCTGGATGTCGTGCACAGAGCGGTCGACCGTGATTTCACCGCAGGCTACCATACGCCATTGGGACCCATCATTGACTCAAGCCAGCAGTCTAGGCAACGGTGTCGCTGTTGCAAGGATCGTCTGCCTTCCATGGTGTGAACACGATGTGAAGACAACAGTCGTCAGCCACTCCATGTTTTTGCGCTGCGTTGCGCAGGCAACGACCTATCATCGGACGAGGAGGATGGTAACGGAATCGCGAAAGCGAGATCCTTCGTAATTCACACATATATCGGTCCCGTCTCCTTCTCGTGCCGACTTCTTGTTGGCGTATCGGCGGCGTTCGATTGACACCAGAATTGCAGCGTGGGCATCGCGCCTGCAGTGAGCAGGACTGGATCGTGCGCCACAGCGTCACGACCGCGTGTCGCCGCCGTGAAGCCGTGAACTAGTCCACGACCTCCACCCCCAGCGAAAGCTCGGTCTGAATTTACTCGTATCGGCGTGTCTTCGCCAATGCTTGGGACTCCCCTGAGGCAGCCATGGTGAGGAGGACAGCAACTTCACGCGCTCCTTGACGATTGCGGTCTGCCATGGCGGTGGCGATGTCGTCCTGCCTCTTCAGCAGGCGTCGGTATTCCATTATCCTCGTTGGCATCTATCTCTTCGGTCTATGCTTCTTCGCTCTCCTACTATTCGCCTTCTGGTATGCCTCGAACTCGGACAAGGACAACATACCTCCATGGCTGACGCATCTACTGCCTGCGGGGCACTGTGCTTGCAAGACGTCGACCCACTTTGGATGTGCAGCATGCCTGGACTGTCAGACGGCGATTTCGATCCCAAACCGCACGGACGAGTGGCGGTTCGAGTACCTTCGTGATGGGAAAGACGAGACTCTCACAGCGTCGCAGTGCCTGGCCTCGTTCCCAGGCCTTTTCGAAGATATCGATCATCGGGTCCAGTATTGGTCGGAACACGGCAACATCACCAACGGCATGCTCGACACCTTCAGCCTCGTCAATAGTGCCACGAGAGCCAGGATTCACAACGGCAATCTGTACGTCGTTGCGACCAAGTCGCGAGCCGAAGATCACCGGCGGAAGATGCTTGCCATCCTGAGCTCGATCCACCGCGCCATCATCACTGCCCCGGATCGGGCCCACCTGCCCACTATGGATTTCATATTCTCCATCGAGGACAAGGCTACAGATATCGCTGGTGCCCGGCATCCGCTCTGGGTCGTAGCCCGGAAGGCGGACGAGCAATCGCTTTGGCTGATGCCGGACTTTGGCTACTGGGCTTGGGATAACATCGTCGCTCACAACTTCAACAACGAAGTCGGACCCCTGGATGAGGTCGTCGACAAAGCAATCGCGGTCGAACAGGGCCTGCCGTTCCACGAGAAGAAAGCGCAGCTTGTCTGGCGAGGGAAGCTGAGCTTCGCGCCCCGGCTGAGGCGGGCCCTGCTCGACCAGAGCCGGAACCATGACTGGGCAGACGTCAGAGAGCTGGACTGGACGGTGCCGGCCAATTACTTGACCATGCAAGATCACTGCCGATACCAATTCATCGCGCACGCCGAGGGTAAGCCATCGATCCGACTCCCCGTCGAGTCAAATTTGACTGAATCATTCACAGGGCGCTCATACTCGGCCTCGCTCAAGTACCGGCAGGCGTGTAATTCCGTCCTCATCATCCACAAGCTCCAGTATATCCAGCACCATCACTACCTCCTGATCCACGAGGGACCGCTGCAGAATTATGTCGAAGTCGAGAGGGACTTCTCCGATCTGTCGGACAAGATGGCCAATCTACTGGACCATCCCGAGAAGGCAGCGAAGATCGCCGCGAACAGCGTGAAGACCTTCCGGGAGCGTTACTTGACGCCGGCGGCAGAGGCGTGCTATTGGCGAGCGCTGTGGAGGGGTTACGCGAAGGTGTTTGCGGATGCGGCAGAGCCGATCCACGTGGACGGAGCTCCGGGGGCAAGACAAGTCAAGAGGGGGATGAGGTATGAGACCTTTATCTTGATCGCAAGCCATGACATGCTGGACTTCTCGACGAGTTGATTTCACGGTGTGCGTAGCGGTATGGATATCCCGATGAGCCCACGTATCCATCTGTCACGTGTCTGTTCATCTATGGCATGCATACTCACAACGCTCGAAGCATCCCGACCGCTGTCAGCAGACATTCGCGCCATTGTACCGCGAATCGGGACGGCAATAAGGTGCAGCACCTAGGCTACTCGTCGAGGGTTGTGGCTAAAAGCTTTACAAGTGTGCTCGCGTCCGTGTCCTCGTCTTCGGCCTCCTCGTGATCGCACATCTTCTTCGGCGGTACTGCCACTGTGTTGTGGAACAGCGTCTCGGCCAGCCTTTCATCGAGCGTTGCCGGATCATCGTCATCGTCATCCCGGACCGCTTCGTCGAAACATTTCTCGCGCAACCAGGTCTGCGTCTCGTCCCCGAGCGGGCTACCAGGCTTGATGTTGCCAACCAAGCGACAGAGGTGCTGCAGGGTACTGCGCCTGGACCATGCTCCTGGCGTTGCCCACATGCCACCAATCTTGGCCTGACTGGCGGTCTCTGTATCCTTCCAGTACCCCGGCTGCTCGTAATACTTCCGGCGAAGTATTGTGGTAACGTAGTGAAAGAACAGATTGCGTCGAGCCGGTCGATTGGTTGGGTGTTTGAAGGCTAGCTCCTCTCCGTTGATCTCCGTCCAGTACTGCCTGCCGTACTTGTTTGCCAAGTCGTTCTCGCCATCCTCCAGCAGCGTCTTGTCCAGCACTACGACCTTGAAACGAAGCTTGGAAGGCTCGTCATTTACCGTGGTGAACGGTGCGATGACGAAGCGGCCTAGATCGAAGGCTTGCTCGATTGCGGAGAGCATTGGAATGCCATTGCACTCGCCCCAGATCACGTCCCTTGAGTCGCCCACATTCCCACTTCGACCCATTGCGGTGTTCACCATCTTTCCCTCCAACTTCCGTGGGATGATGTGCGCGACAGTGACGCTACCACCGGGTTGATAGGCGCCAGTGATAGCACACCAGACCCAACCCATTTGCTTCGGATCACGAGATTCGGCATCCAGATAATGCCGCACAGCCTTCTTGGAAGCCTCGTGCACTGGCCCTGATTGCTCAGTGCGAAGGTGCATTGTGGAGTTGTGCGTCTTTCCAATGATCTCGCAGAGTGCATCGGAGTATCCATGGTCGAGATTGCTGGCCTCTACTCGCAACATGTGCTCGGATACTTTGCGACGCTCGGACAGGAGGCCATGCTTCTCGGCGAAGTTGAGCTGGCGCCGGACATCCAGGTCCACGATGTGCTTGTCATGATACTTCTCGTCGATTGCGCCATCTGCATAAGCCTGCTGCAGTGCAGCTCTGAATGTGCCGTTCGTGATTTCTTGATTACGAAGCATCTTGAGCTTCGCCTCCAGAAATGCCTCAACTTCGCGGGCTGAAGACGTCGTCGATTGTGATAGCCGCGACATCTCATGCTTGATGTTCGTAGCGTCTTCATCAAGTTCCGAGAAAGCCGATGCGTTCCGCGAGCGATTGCGCATGGGAACTCGAATCGGAGGATACACTTGACCGTATTCAGGGGTCAAGCCGGACTCATCGCGCACGTCTGCAGCTTTCTGCAGCGTCGGGTGCGGGCCCTTCTTCTTCGTATCGGCTTCGCTCAGCTTCTGAGAATTCGTCGGGAACGGTGGCGAGTCGTCCACCAGACTCAAGCTACTGAGATCCGTGTCAGGGGGGTAAGGCGGCGTTACACATCTGTTCGCAGCCATGCTGATTGCTATCGACGGCTGTGAGTCGTCAAGTCGAGGTAGTGCTGTATGTATCTGCGAGATGTCAAATCGACCAGAGCTCCTGTAGTGCGGGCATCTGACCGTGGGCACTCGTCCTAACGGCACAGCACTTTCGTTGTAGTAAGGTTTGACGGGGACTGCTGGGCGTTGAGCTCGGTGTGGTCCGGGTTGCACGATGACCATCTCATGTGTCCCACGCCCACTCCACGCTTCCATTCTCAGCTGCTGTTGCCGCCACCGTTCCCGAACGACGTCCCCACCAATATCGTGGTACCACCTGCACACTGGGCAGCCCGGAGGCCGGAATCGGAAGCTACTTCTCTGCGCTTCAACATCGTCGACACGTGACTGCCGTCTCTCGATGTTGGGAGCTATAGCATGCGAAGATGTTTGATCTTATTAGAAAGCATCGTACATACCGCGTCCATCATACAGACCTCAATCGATCTTGAGCGAGGCATATATCCGATGCACAAATACCCAGCACGCGCAGAAGCCGATCGTACCTGCAATGAAAGCGCATCAGTTCCAACCCACAGACTCGGTAGCAATGACTTACCGCTCATGATAAACCACAAGACCGCCACCAACGCCGAATAGCTCAGGTACAGCAGCCCGCCCGTGAAACTGCTGAAGCTCAGCATGCGCGCCCAGTACAGCAGACTCCACGCAAAGACGTAGATGGCAGAGGCCCCGCTGCACGCGAACGCGCGCCACTGCCAGTGGTAGTTCTCCGCGCAAAGCACGCAGTAGATCATGATGATCGTGACCGCGGCCGACGTCGCGACCAGCAGGCCATAGCTGAGGAAGAGGAAGCCCATGGCGTAGTAGATTCTCCCGGTCCAGAGACTCCGCATGATGAAGTACAGCTCCACGAAGATCGCTCCGAAGGGTAAGAGGCCGACCAGCAGCATGCTCGGCACCGGGCGGAGGTACCCCGTTGCGGGACCCGGAATCTGGCGCGGGATCTGGTTCGTCCGGACGGGGGGCGGCGGGATGGGCTGCTTGAAGCCGACCCAGGACCCGGCCATGCTGAGCGGGACGGAGATGAGGAACCACATGCCCAGGATGACGAGCATGGTGGTGAAGGGGACGGCGCCGGAGGAGCCGCGGGCCCAGATGAAGAGGTTGAGGAGGAAGAAGACGCTGAAGACAAGGGCGGGCAGGGCAGCCGGGGTGAGGACGAAGAGGTGCTTCCATTTGGGGCTGGTGTGGGCGGCGGTGGAGGTGGAGAAGGACTTGTAGACGCGGGAGGAGGTGTACCCCCCCACGAAGCCGAGGAAGGTGTAGAGCAGGATCATGACTGTAGCAAGACTGCCGCGATTGCTCGGCGAGAGGAAGCCGATGACGGCGAAAGCGATGGTAAGGCCGGCCATGATGAAGAGCTGCGCGCCGTTGCCCACGAGGATGGAGAGGGCAAGGGAGTGCTTGGGCGCGCGGAAGACGTCGCCGTGGATCAGCTTCCAGCCAGAGTCCTCGAGTACGCCATCCTCTACATCGTCCACGCCCAAATTGTCCAGGTCGTGCTGGTCGAGGCGATTGTACCGCTTGATGTCCTTGCGTAGTGCGCGGACGAGGACGGTCGACACCATCCCGATGAGGATGAAGACTATGATCGCATAGATGACGAGTGAGAACCAGTGGATCTGCGGATCATAGACGTGGAGATACTTGTCCCAGCGGGTCGCAAAGGACGTCGCGGAGGCTCGCCAGTAGACGCTGTAGGTCCACGTCACGCCCGTCGTCGTCTTCTCCTCCAGCAGCTGAGGCGTCTGCAAGTCCCCACACTCCGCCGCAAAGTCCTCGCCTTCGCCCGTCCGCCGCGACTGCCCCAGCGACTCCGGCTCGACGAGGATGCCGACCACGCGATACTGGTCCTTCCGCACCTGGTGGTAGTCCACGTGGATGTTGTAGTGATTGTTCAACCGCGGCTGCTCACTCACCACCTTGCCCAGCGCGAACCCCGGCTGGTAGAACTCGGTGTCCGTGCTCGTGTCCAGGTACCTCTGCGCCACCGGCAGCCCGTCGACCAACCAGTTCGTGTTGTAGTTCTGCCAGATCCGGCGATTGACAAACTTGGCATCCCGCGGCTCGAACAGCACCTCATCGCACACCGCTTGGCAGCCCGTCACGTTGACGCCCATCTGCAGGCGGAAGGGCGACGTCTGGATGCGGTCGCCGAAGATGATGCTGCCCAGGGACTCGGAGATGTCCCGCGAGCCGCCCTCGGGCTCGCAGAAGTGGAAGGCATGGTGGTAGTAGTCGAAGCTGAAGGCCGAGCGCACGTGCGTGTCGCGCGCGGATTGGGAGGGCGTGACGTGGTTGACGGTGAGGGGGACAAGGTCGCCGAGCTGGTAGTTGGTCGGGGTGACGCCGGGGAGGTAGAAGGCCGAGGTGGTCAGGACGAAGCAGGCCAAGGCCGAGGGCAGCGAGGTGAGGCGGAGCATGGTGTGGGGAGGCGAGTGCGTTAACTCATGTGGAAGTACAACTCATGTTGGCAATAATGGTCGCCTTGCAAGCTTGCCAAGCTCCTCGTAGGTCGCAGGGATGCAGATCAGACATGTACTACCTCCGTAGTGTGGATGTCAAGAAAGCTTGACTCGTCAGCTCCTCCACACCACACGGACTACGTGAGGCATGCAGCAGCGTGGCATGTGAAGCTGCCAAGACCGATCAACAGCAGAGATATGTGCACCATAGAGTGTTATCGTGAGAGGAACATTCATCATCGGTACTAGAGCCCGTCCAAGATCGTACAGCATCAGCTCCCCACCCTGACCGCAACACCACACTGCACTCCCAGTCCCGTCATTACCTCGTCTGATCATCCCACACTCGATGCTACGCGGCCGTCGCGCTCTCCTCGTGCATAGGATAGGGCACCCGACGCTGCTCCGGCCCCTCATCCTGCGGACTCTGCATCAGCTCCGCACTCGTCTGCCTCTGCCCCGCATGCTGCATGACCTCCTGCGACGACTCCTGCTCGACATGACTGGGCATGGCATTCGCACCCAACCCACCCGCCGAAGACCGGATCGGCTCGATGGACGGGGAGTAATTCCTCAGTCCCGCCTCGGCATCGTTCAGCACCTCCCTCGCCGCCTCAGAGTGCTCGAAGGGCGCGCGCTCTTCGCCCGGTACGGTAGGGGTGTCGTCCAGCAGGTTCACGAGGCGGCGCGCCTGGTGCGCGAGCATGATCTGCTTCTCGGCGCGCTCGATGATGGCGGCGGTGTGCAGATCGTAGGCTTCCTTGAACTTCTGGCGGGTGATGTTGGTGAGCTGCGCTTCGGCGACCAGGGACTGCGCTTCCGCGCGGACCAGCTCCTGCTCGAGCGTGACGAGTTTGGTGGACGTGGGCTCCTTGTACTTCAGCTTCTGGATCTCGTCTTGGATCTGAAACAACGACGTCAGTCATCGAATATCGGTGTCATCATAGTAGTGCGGTCCCACCTTAGCCTTCGGATTCCTCGTCGGCTGCACGGAGCTCTCCGTATTCCGGATCTGCTTCAGCACCCCCCGGCTATCCTCCAAATGCTGCGCAAACAGATCCTCCTGCTCCGCAATCTCCGCCAACAAGACCCCCAGCTTGTCACTGACATCGCTCACGGCATCGTCCTGCGTCTCGCCCCACTCGCTCAGCTGCGAGGCGACGCTCTGCGATTCCCGCGAGGCGGCCTCGTACGCCGAGACCTGGTGGTTCTCCGTCTTGATCAGCTTGTACAGCTTCTTGGAGAGCTCGGGCTGCTGGATGCCGCGCAGGGAGGACATGGCGAAGCGGTGCTTGTGCGAGGAGCCGCCGGCGGTGGAGCCGCTCTCGCTGCCCTTCTTGGAGCGGATGGAGAGGGAGCGTCCGACGTTCCTGGACGGCGACTGTCAGTGTGCTGTCGTTGGGTGACGGCGCAGAACTCTGATCGCTTACATCGTAGCGGTATTGCTGTAGGGCGTGTTGGTGGTTATTGGAGCTGGCAAGGTCGCGATACGGACTTGAGCAGTATGTGCGTGTCTGGTCGCTGGTACGGAGGGAGGCTTGAGCGGATTTCAATCGACTACGGAATGCTTCTCCGCAACTGCTCTCGGGGACTTTGACCTCGACCTTTGAGTGAGCTCGCGGTTGCACCGGATGCTACGTCATGGTCACATGCAAAACTCACATTCCACGCTTGATGCGCCACCAATGAAGCGAGAGTCGGCCGCGGATTGGGAATATTGATGATGGATCAGAGCAGTAGCGGATAGCGGGAGGCGACAGACAGTAAGGTCGCTTCCATCCGCAAAAATTCCATGCACAGCCAGAGATCGCCCTCCACACTCCGAATCAATCACTACAGCGTGGTCATATCTCCCGTCGTAAACGTGTATTCTCTTGATCCATAGCCAGGTCCATATCGTCGTCCGCCTGTACAGCATGCGCTCTGCACGTCTCCCGGCCCCATCAACACACACGCGCTCAGCCTGCAGTCTTCTCCTCATCGCACATACGTCCGACTCGTCCGGGAATAGTACTCCCCGCCCCCACCCCCCTCGCTCCTCCTCGGCGCGCTGGAACTCAGTCTCGGCGCGCTGGTGCGGTACGTCCTCTCCACGCTGACGCGCTCGGCGGGGACCGCCGAGGTCGTCCTGCGCACGTACGTCGACGAGCTCCGGGGCTGTCCGCCGTAGTAGTTCGAGACGGGGCGCGGAGCGGCGTAGTAGGGGTCCTCGCGGATGGCGGTCGAGCGGCGCTCTTTGGGTTTGGTCACGATGCACATGATGCCGCCTCGCGATGAGTCCGGGATGTGTCGTGTAGTTTGTGTGTCCTTTGGATGGTGACGATGATCTTTGGGCTTGAGGAGAAGACGGTGCGTCGCGTCCCGGAGATAGTGGTGCTGATGATGAGAGATAGATGGATTAGAGAACCTACATAGCCTTCATCCAGCTACATCATGCGCAGCCGATGAGGCCGCCTTGGTGGGCTGGGCCTTGGGAGGGAGAGCTCCCAGCATGACATCCCGGTCGAAGCGAGTCGCAAGCGCGAGCCTGCGTCACCGCCAAGGCAAGTCATGATGACCTGCATGACAGACCCAGATGGAAGCAGAATGGGAGGGCCTTGGAGTGCTGCTTGCATGAACCGTTGTAGTGGAGTACATGTAGAGATACTGTATATACCATGCTATCATCACCCTCATCCCCAGACGCCCCCACATGAGATTGATTCAAAACGCCGCACTCCCCGGTGCCGTACTAACCAAACTCCTCGTGCTCCGCCTCGGATCATCAATCTCCATCGCCCCACTCATCACCCTCACCACCTTCTTCCCCTTGCCCCCATCATTCTGCACCAGGACCTGCGCCGGGCAGACCACGATCTCCTCCTCCCCCTGCCCGTACTCGTCGCCCTTCTTGACCACGAGCGGGAACAGCACCATCTTGACCACCGCGCGGTCCTGCTCGAGCCCCTCGTTCGAGCTGAAGAGGCCCGAGCGCTCGTTCATCAGCGAGGCGTTGAAGTGCACCTTGCGCACCAGGTCGCCGTTGGTGTCGTACTCGGGTTGCAGGGGCGGGAGCATAATGTACTCCGCCCGCTGCGTGCGCATCTCGATTGCGAGGTCGGCGGCGACACCGATGACTTTCTGTAGAGAGGCCAGCAGTTGTTGCTCTGCATTGGATGGCGGTGGTAGCAGCGCTGACAGCAGAGCGAAGACCTCGTGCCCGACGGCCTCTGTGTCAAGCGAGCACTGCCGAGCAAAGTCGGGCCGCTTCGACAGGAGCGTGAGTGTTGTAGCTCGCCATTGAGCGATGGCGCGCGGCGGGCCAGTCTCCGCGAGGATCTTCTCGAGCGCCTTGAGCTTTTGGCGCTGTTCGCGGTCCATGCCGAAGAGGTAGCGCGTGAATACGTACTCCCAAACCATCGTCATGACCACGGACATGAAGACGTCTCGCCTCTTGATGCGGTCGCCCAGCAGCTTGTCGACGTCCGAGCCATCCAGTATGGCGTTGTCCAGTCGATTTTCGATCTTATCGTCGCGAAGCTCGGTCGACAGTCGACAGACACGGTTATCGGAGAGCTTAGAAAAGCGCAAGACCCATTGCTGGACATGTTGGCACAGCTTCTGGCAGGCGCCATCGAAGTAGTCCTCGTCGCGCACGGTGAGGAACTCAGTGGACTTGGACGACTGGATCTGCACTTGCAGCGCGCGGATCTGCTCCGCGGCAATATCGAGCTCCTCACGCAGTTGGCGAATCTCGGCGTTCTTGTCCGCCAGAGCACTGGCAAGCTGCGCACCTATGGCGTCCCGCATGCTCGAGGTGAGTTGGCTCTGATCCTGTCGCGACTTCTCGAGCTCCCGGCTCGAGCTCTGCCACTGCTGATGAGCCTCCGCGTGCTCGGCTTGGAGCGTCGCATACCGGCCGTTCGTGTCGTCGACCAAGTTGCGGTTCGCCTCCATGAGTCCGCCGTTGATCTCGTTGAGCCGATCGATCTCCTCGCGTAGAGGTTGGAGCATGGCCTGGATGCGATTGATCTCGACTTCCCTCTCGCGTAATTCGAGATCGCGTGTCTCAAGACCGTCGCGCATGGCCTGTGAGTTGACGTCCTGCTGGTAGTTGGTCGCATCGTGGCGACGCTCGACGTCCTCCTGCGCGTCGTGCAGCGCGCGATTCTCTTCGACCAGTTGGCCCAGCTTCGATTCGAGATCGGTGATGTGCATGCTCTGCCGCTTGCGCACGCTCGGCGGTCGCGTAGGCGAGACTCGGGAGCCATGCGCGTCGCCATAGCCCTGCTGCATCAAATGGTCAGCACGGATCCAAAGGGCACCGTCTGGGCGACTCACGAAGACATCGGCCATCACTGCAGCGCCCGCCGCGCCGGCGATGATCACGTCCTCATCGTTCGACGGCGGCGTCGGAGGTGCTTCGAAGGGGATGGTTTTGGTGGAAGATCGGGCGCTGATCGCCGATCCCGATCCCGCGTCGCCCCGCCGGGACGCGGCCCGCAGGTCACCTGACAGGCTGCGGTCGATGCGGCGCAGGGTGGGGGTGGCGCTGCGATTGCTGGTGCGCGAGACGGAGCGCAGGTCGGTCGGGGACATGAGGCGCTGCCGGACGCCGGTGCTGGTGTTGGAGACGTTGCTGGCCGCGCTGGGCGACCGCGGCTCCGGCAGTGCCGGTCTTGGCGTTCCTCGCTGGAGCGAGCGGTGGATATTGACGGTGTTGTGCTGGTCGTCCACTGCAGGCCACGACAGCCGATTGATGAGCTCGTCGGTGGACAGGGGGTTGCTTCGCGCTCGCACACCGCTCGCACTGGGAACCACAATGGTCGGCCTCTCGGGAGACAGAGCATGCTGCTTGGAATCGCGGATGGCCGGCGGCGTCTCGCTTCGACGGATCGCCTTCACCGTGTCCGGCCCGCCAACGTCAGAGTCGTCCTTGCTTCGTTTGACGGGATTGTGCTCCTCCAGTATCGCTGCAAGCGGGCCCCGTGGGCTGAGCGGACCGACAGCAGGCGGCGAGGAAGCCGACACATCGTTGCCGAAGGCCTGCGACCTGTTCCGGTTGTGTGCGAAGTAGTCTGAGGCGCCCGCATTCCGATCATCCTCTCGTGGTTCGTGATCGTCTGGGAGACCACGCAAGTTGGCAGGGGGTGACTGGAAGAGGTAAGATGCGCGGTTCTTCGTCGTGGATTCCAGAGGTGTCTGCAGGATGTCCTGCGAAGGCGTGCGTACGTCCTCCGTCGCCTGGTCTGCCACGTCTCTCAGACGCGTCTTCGGGACATTCAGTTCCCAGTCTGGGCTCGCCTCTGTCGCAATGTGCAGAGGCTCAGCGGAACGCCGGCTGCGGAGGCTCTCACGAGAAGTGGCTGTTCGGAGTTCGGGCGCCTCTTGCGTTCTGCTCAGAGTCGAATGGCGGTTGAGGACAGGCGTACTAGCTTCTTGGTATCCACTATCTCTGGCGATCTCGTGCTGTCTGTACCCTAGCACAGGTGACTCCGGGGCCACAGATGGATTGCTTAGTCCATCGAAGGACCAAGCAGGACCGACCACGGCTGCAGCTGGGGCGCGATGAGCAGTATCGAGCGGCTGTTGTCTGTGCGCTGTGGACGGAGCGTTTTTGTGATCCGGGGACTCATCATCGCGCAGGCCCTCGGCTGTAGCCGCGGCCAACGCTGCTGCGGCAAATCCCACAGCGCCCATTTTGGCATTGAACGGGGAGTCCTCTCCTTCATCATTCGGAAGAGTCGTTCGACTTTCGAGCATCGGAAGTGATCGTGGAGAAGTATGCTCCAACCCTTCCTGGTGGCCAGGCTGGTCTCCTGCTCGGCTACCCATGGGTGAGGTCACGGACACGGACGGCGCCCGGCGCTTGACTCTGGCGAGTCCAGGGAAGATGCTTTGCACTGCCCCTGGAGGCTCCGCGGGGCTGAACACTGCGTTCGCTGTGTCGTGCTCGGAGATCGCGTCGCCCTTCGGCTCGACAGCTTCACGGGCGAATCCAGCACTGGGTCCGTCCGCTTGCGCGGCGGATCGTTCCTCGGCGTATGCCAGGTCGGCAGCCAGCTGAGCTGGCGTGCCTTCGCCATCGTCAAATGTAGCCTTTTGCTTCTTCTTCTGCTTCCGCCGATCCTTCTTCTTGAACGCACTGTAGGCTCTGTCCATCTCTTCAATGTCAAGCTCCCTATCACCGGCGACGTTGAAGGTATGGGCGGGGTCCACAGCAGTGGCACTTTCTGCAACCCCAGAAGACCCGATCGTGTAGCTTCCGGGAAACTCTCTTGTGTCGGCGGGAACCGAGTCCATCAACTCTTGCGCCGGCGGGGTTTTGCTCGTGGTCGGGAAGGCGCCAACATCGCCCGCCTGGTGCGGCTCGAGCTCATCAGTGACCGACACATTCGCTTGCTGCTGCCAGCTGGATGGCGACCGCGCAGAAAAGTCAGGCTTTTCGTTCTCGGGCACGGTGAAACTTTGTGAGACTGCGTCGTCGGCCACAGCTTTGCCCTTCTTGCCCTTCTTCTTCCTCCGGGCTGTTGCAAACGACAGCGCTGCGTCGTCCTCGAGTGCGCCAGGTGCCGGTGTCCCTTGTGTCGACATGGCCCGCTCAAGTAGGTCCGGGCCAAAGCCGGATTGTTGTAAGGTACCTGCTATGTCTGCATCGAATCCGGTGATGGGCTGGTCGGCTTGGAATCGCTCACTCTTCTCGACCTCCGGATTCTCATCTTGGTCTGGCGCGCTCTCTGCGGTCCATGCCGGTACGTCAAGCCGTCTTCCCTTCTTATCTTTCTTCCTACGCTTCATGGTGGCTGAGGAGCTCACTTCCTCCGGGTCGGCTTCAGGTAGCACACCTGGAGGCGAAGCTCGGCGATGGAACGTAGAGTCGTTGACTACGAGATCCGGGCTAAAGCCAGAATCCGCCAACCCAGCAGCCAATGTGGCAGCGAAGTCAATGTCCGGTATAGGCTGCGTAGTGGCTGCATGATCATCTTGCGCAGGTATCTGATGCTCAGCGGTAGAGTGACGATGCTCGTCAGAGCCGGTAGCTTGGCTTGCCTCACCATTCCGCGTCAAAGGTCGTGGCTCTGCTGATGGCGCCACAGGTAGTGACTCACCCTCATGTACTGGCCGGATGGCCGTCGTCTGAGGTTCAGCTGGCTGGCCAATGTCCGGAGACTCGCCAATGGATTCGGAACGGACGCGCGGTTCCGATTTCCTCGGCTCATCTGCCTCATGTTGCTTCGAAGCCAGCATAGAATTCCTCGCACCGCCATCGGATCCAGACTCGTTCACGCCTCTCGCTTCGAATCCGGCTCCTTTCGCCACGTCAGCAATGGGCTCATCTCGAACTGTCTCGATGGGAGCATCGGATGCGGTTGCCGACGCAGCATCAAAGGCAGGTGGGTCGACATAGTCCTTCTTCGCCCTCTTCTTGTCCTTCTTCGAGCGCTTGGTTGAAAATGACGGCCATTCTTCGACCGCCGCAACGGATTTGTCAGTCTGCAATGGCGATGCTCCGTCCGTACTGATCGGATGCAATACCTCCGGTGTTCTTTCATTGATGACCAGCGGAGCTTGCATTTCGCCATCGTCGGAATTGCGCGGTGCGTCGCCGACCGGGTGATCGGGATCATGCTCAAGCGCCACTGCGGCGACGATGCCCTGGCCAAGCAGAAGCGACGACGCCGCGTCCTCCTTAACCCTCCTCTTGTCTTTCTTCGAGCGCTTGGTTGAGGACTCGGCCGGCCACTCCCCATGCGACGTGGGCTGGTCAAGCTGCTGTAGCTGCGTAGTCCCAGCTTGGTAAACGCCGAGCGGCGCTTCCGGCTCGGACAGGTCTGGCATGAATCTGTCTACCGAGTATGGCTCTTCCGAGGTGGTGACTTGCGCCAAGGCCGAAGCCTCCGGCAGATTTAGGAACACTGAATCCTCGTCTTCGTTGGCCGCAGGTCTGGTCTCGCGGCCGTACAATTGCGACTGATCGGCAACAGCAGCTGTGGCGGATGCGGTAGCGCTTCCGGCCCATTGTACGTCTCTGGCGCCAGTGTGGTCGAATTCGTTCTGCAGCCCGGCAGGATCCGTTTGGATTTGGCCGGGGTAATCTGCCCAACGCTCGTCGGTGACCACGGCGGGACTTTTCTTCGACTTCTTTCCCTTCTTGCCCTTCTTCGAAACCTTGAGATCCTGGTCATCGATGTGCTCGGCCTCTCCTCTGGCACCGCGTTGAGCTCCTGCACCAGTTGCATCAGGCCCCATCCTTTCGTACTCAGCCGCCGGAGAATCTCTGTGCTCAGAGGTTACTGGGCCCGACGTGGCTGTATTGAACACCATCTCTGCAACATCGGAAACCGAGGAACCGGCCAAGTCAGTCCTCGAGTCTTGCAGGGCTGGTACTGGTGGAGTACGACTAGGAACATGGTCGAGATCCTCCGGAGGCACCGAAAAGGTTGGTGACTCTGGGAGTGGAGGCAGCTCTTCGTCTGAGCCATGATGCGCTAGATCAGGCAACGGATCGACTGGAGTCCTCCACGTCTGGTCAGGCGAAGCGAAGTCAGACGCTGGTGTCTTCTGCGCACCAGTCACGATCCGGTCTGCCTTGTCTTCGTCTACTGATGGGGACGTGTTCTTGGTGTCTTGCTCCTCGGGTGTGAAGACATCAGCGGGAATCTCCTGAAGGTCCCCCGAGGCGCTCGTGTCAACGTGTAATGCAGACGTCAAGGCACCAGCCCCCACAGGATGCTCGATACTGGTTTGCGGCAAGGAGGTAGGTCCATGCATCGGCTTTGCCAGCATCTCCGCGAACTCGAGCGCATCTGCATCCAGACCCTCGAAAGCGACCGGGTCAAGAGCCCGTTGAGATGGCCCGAATGTGGAGTCAGAAGGGGGTGAACCGGCAAAGGAGTCAGTCGCGACAACCTTGGGAGTAGCGGACTTCTCCAGCATTTCGCGCTTTTGGACTTTGCCAGCCTTCTTGCCTTTCTTCTTGCCGCTGCTCGTGGACCCTGACCAGGTAGCATCTGCATCATGCCCAGCGCTGGCGGGACGGGCTGCGGCGTTACTGTTGACCGGTTTCTCATCGCCACATGACTCAGAGGTGGCCAGAAGTTCGGTATCAGGCTCGTAGCGTTTGCCCTTCTTACTGTTCTTCCTCTGAACGAAGCCGTTGTCCCATTCCTGTACGTCGGCTAGAGGCGTGGAAGGTTCCGATTCGGGCAATGGCAGATCCGCTGCTATCAGCGCTGTGCGATCTACCTCCTCGTTGGACAACGGACCGTATTGCACTACTTCGTCCTTTAGCGATTGACCCTTCCTATCCACCTCGATTGCATCCAGACTTCTAGCCTCGTCCGACTGCTGTGAGTGCGTTGGCTCGGACAGATCTGTCACGAACCTCCTGTCTCCGTAGCCATCAGAAGGTAATTGATCATCTCCAGTACTGAGCTCCGTTTGGAGTCCATGCTCAGAAGCTTCGCGAATTTCTTCCGGAATGGTTGTTACAGTCGTGTCGTCGATTGTCTGAGGGTGATCGGCGTCCTCACCGAATGTCGACATGAACTGAGCCTTCTTCACCTTCTTGCCTTTCTTCTTGGTCGGTAGAGGTGTCCAGTATGAGTCTGCTTCTGTGACATCAATTGCAGGGTTGGTAACTTGCAAGTCCACATCATCGCCCTTCGCAATGCCACCGTTCACGACTGGCATTTCCTCATCGAGCTCCAGGCCTTGGCGAACGGCCTCGCTCTCTCGGTAAGTGTCTGGAGCTGGCGTAGCGGTTCCCGCCTTTGCCGATTTCTTCCCCTTCTTGCCCCTCCCTTTCGATGGCAGTGCTGCCCATTCTTCATCAGCTCTATTGTCCACCTGCGATGCTCCTGGATCCTGCACCAAAACTCCGTCATTGCCTGCGTCCTCGATCGTGAGCGAGTCTTGCACCTCATGGTCTGGTCTGCTGCGTGGAGGGTCCGAGAGCTTGTTGTCTTCACCGGTAAGGACCTGGGCAACTTTTTGCGCAGCCTTGTTGCCTTTCTTGCCCTTCTTAGATGAGGACGGCAGCCACATAGTCTCGGATTCTGCTTCTGCGACCTCCACGTTTGATAAGGACTCCTGATCCAGGCCTGGTGGGACGACCTGATCGGGCTCGGGTGGAGTCGAGTCGTGTTCGGAGGGGTGCTGGCCTTCCTCCGTCGGACTGAAGAAGGCCTCTAATCTGCCTTTTTTGCCTTTCTTTTTCGATGGTGGCGGCGTCCAAGTGTCCCGTGCATGCTCGCTCGCAGGCTCGTCAACGACCATGTCCGCAGCTTGCTCGGATTCCGTGGGTGTGCTGGTGAGTCCTCGTGGCTTTGCATACGCATCCGTTGATTCTGAAGGCGCGAGGCCCTCTGACTCGACAGTCTCACCACGTTTGCCTTTCTTGCCCTTCTTCGACTTCTTTGGCATCGGCTGCCAATACACATCACTCGATTGTTGGGGTTCGAGTCCGTCCTCTTCGACTGCGAGTCCCAAGACCGGCTCATTGACAGGCGTTTCCTGCGGCTGCAAATATGATCGCTGCTCGGCGACCGCATCCGCCGTCTGTGATCTGCGAGAGCTTGCTCCCAATTCAGCGTCCGGAACCGTCTCTTCAGATCCCATAGACCTTGGAGTGTTGCTCATGATAACACCCGCTGCGCCCATGGATCCGGGCAACAGCATGCCGGGCGGCGGACGTTGCTCATCTACACTCTCCATCCGGACCACGTGCTCTGGCAGCGAGTTGGTAGCCTCGTCATTGTCGACCTGCAGGGTGGTGGGTACGGATGGGTCGACGACATCGTGTCCGAGCGGCGGTACAATCGCACTATCGCTGGTGGTCACATTGTCGACCTCGGAATCATCCTGCTGCTGCCATTGATTTTTCTTCTTGTCTTTCTTAAGCTTCTTGGCAGACGCAGCAGAGTGCATGGGCTCTGATCGCACCGGCTCCACTTCCTCTTCTCGCGCAGCCGCTGCATTCTTACTGTCCAGTCCGCCTTCGGGCATGGAATCGGATGACTTTCTCGTCGACTGATCTGGCTGAAGCTCATATCTCTGCTCGGCGGGAACGATAGCGCCATTGAGTGGGACGTCCAGGCCCACGTCAGCAACATCGCTCGTGGGCAGGCCACTGTCCGGGACACTCTTGGCTTCATCGGTATGCAAGCCAGCGGACAGCTCGTTATCCAAACTCTGCTCCAACGGACCCTGTCTAGCCTCGAGGACATCAGGAGGGCTATCAGTCTGCCGTGTCAAGGAGCTAGGCTGGGAAGCATCGTCTACAGACTGCTCCAGGAATGGCGACTTTGCAGTGCTCTCGACCTCGGCGGTCGCGGTCGCGGCTGTAGACGAGTCGTGCAGGTCGTCCTCAACCTTCGTCATCCTACTGGCCAACTTCGGTACTTCAGCCAGCGGTCTGGATGTGGTGGGTGTTGCGTCGGCTGGCTCGTCCCTCATAGGTCCGCGCTCCTCGCTCAGACTTGACAGCGGTTGCCGCTTGTTATAATCAGCGTCACCTGGCACTTCATCGACTGTCCATGGCTTGATGTCCTTCTGTTTCTTCTTGCCTTTCTTCGACTGCTTGCGTGTCAAGATGGGTGAGATGTTCGCAGGTTGTATTGGTTGCTCGGAACCGGCCTGCTCGGTGGACGAAGCACTGGGAGCAGAGCCTAGGACGAGTCCGTGAGTGGGGTCTGACCCTTGACTCCCAAGGGAAGGCTGGGGCACATCTGCAAAGACGGCGAGCTTCGAGCTGCTTTGGTCTCGCTCGGGTTGTTCATCGCTGGGTCTACGATCGTGCATTGAGCGTGATGACCGCTCACGGATGTCATCAGCTGCACCACTTTCGGCATCGCGTGTGGCAACCACAGATTGGTTGCCGTCAACATCAATTTGCTCGAGAGAAGCGGGACGGCTGTCCAACTGACGCACAAGCTTGACATCGGATGGAGTGTCGCCGAGTATCGCGTGATCTGGCTGATCCCTGTGGTATGACTGCGTTGCGTCTTCGGTACTGACAGTGGTATCCTCCTTCGTACGGCGGTCAGCGGCCAGGAAGGGGTCGAGATCGGCCGATGTGGACGTCGCTGCCATCTCAGGCGATGGCAGCGCTTGCCGACCGCTAGAATGATGCCCCGAGGTGGTGTGGAATGTCTGTTCCTTCCCCGAACGGAGACGCGACATAGGTCGATCTTGCGCTTCCACGGATTCCATACTTGACACGAGCTCCGCCTCGCCAGCCATCAAAGGCACAGGAAGCGTTTGCGAGTCACCTCGGGTCCGGTCGGACCGAAAGTCTTCGGATGGCCTGGGGTCAGACTCCCGACGAGTATCTTCGTGAGACTTGACAGCCTTACGTCCAAGTACCGCAGCCCCACCAAGTAGAGCAGCAGCCGCAAAACCCTTCGCAAACCGGTCTGATGCAGGCTCCAATTGTACATCTCGCTCGTAAGGCGAGCCTGGACGACTCTTGGGGAGATCTGGAAGGCGCTCGGCGTCGTACAAATCTGTTCGACTGCGCTCTGGGCTAAGTTCTGGATCATCAGGGTAGCTCCGACTGCCCTCTTCCTGAGCTGTACCATCGACCGGCTGGCCGTGCAGACGTTCATCTTGTTCAAAGTCGTCCCAGGTGTAGAACTGAGGTGCTTCACGTGCCGGCCGATCGAGCACCGTAGCCGGAAACTCGCTCGCTTTCGGAGTGGCTTGCTCAGAGCCTAGGTACTCGTCGTCGTATCTGTAAGCATTCGCATCGTTGACGTCAATTGTGAGTCTCTTCTCACGCCCAGGCGAAGGCGGGTCTTCGATCGCTGAATGCCAATCCTCGCTGCCATGTGTGCTGGAGCCTCGGCTTGATGGTTTGCTGGAAGGCAAGCTTGGCAGCGTTTCTTCAACGTCTTGGGGCTTGCGGTTGCGTTCAACAAGGTACAACGGTCTGAACTCTGTAGAAGACGGTCGCGGCTTCTTGTGTGCGGACGATGGCGACGCAGGGGACGCAGCCAGGGGCGAATGGAAACTGGCAGAACGCTCTTTGTTCGGCGAGCGAGGATGACCGAAGGGAAATCGCAAAGGTATCGCGGTTGTGGAGGTCGGCCTGGCTGGCGGAGGCGGTCTGTTTGGGGTCTCGAGTGGTGAATCTGGCGGAGACGCAGGCAGCGCCGGCAGTTGCTGCACCTCGTCCTCCCAGCTCAGTCCACCCTCCCGTGCCTGGAACGTGCTCACCTCTGAGGATGCCTGACCCTGCGCCTCGTAGGCTGGTGACGAGGGCTCTGAAAGCGGCAAAGATGGTAGTTGACGCAAGTCGATTGCAGAGCGAGAATCGCGCTCCCCATCTCCCGAATCGGTCTGGAGGATATTGGAATGAACGTCCTGCACGACCGGAGAGCCTGGTGTTGAGACAGGTAGAGGTAGCGAGCTAGCTTCAGTTGTATCCCGCATGTGTGCTTGAACCGCTTCGGGCTTGATCTTGGGGCCAGCCTGCATGGAATCTGTGAACGAGTCGATCTCGAGTAAGTCCTCGGGAGCTCGCAAGCCGAGTCGAGCGTCCGCCTCAGCAAGAGTAGGAGTGCCGTGATCCTGCTCTATGGTGACTGGTGCTGAGGCTGGAGACTCGGGTGGACTAGCGGGTAGAGGCGGCAGCTCCTCTACCCGATCCCCTAAAAAAGACTGATCATGCAAGTCGTCTGCTTCTTCGCCAGTCCTTCTCCTGCGGTGATGATGCCTATGCCCACCCTGGGTCCCGGCTCGAGACGCGGTATCGTCATCGTCGTCATACTCATCGCGATGGTGTCTTCTGTGTCCGCCCTCACTCCTTGAGTCAGCGTCATCGCCATTATGCCGACTTGAATGTCGCTGGTGCTCGCCGTCCGCTTCGTCCTCGCGATGGTCACGGCGATGGCGGCGGCTCGCTTCCGAAGTCACACTTCGCGTATCGTCGTCGTCGTGAGTCGAGCCCTCTCGGTGCTTCCTCCTGCGGTGCTCCTGCTCGCCCTCTTCATTGTCACCGCTGCGTGTGGAGGTCCGGCTAATTTGGGGGTCCTCGGAGTGCGTCGACTGGCGACGAATGGGCACCGACTCAGACGACTTGCGGCTGAACAGCCCGAATAACCCACTCTTCTTCTCCTTCTTCGCCACTGGAGATTTTTCTCTCTCGTGGCGGGAGCGAGATGAGGTGATCGAAGCTGCGTCGGCGTCTTCACGCTTCGACCTATGCTTGGACTTTCTGGAGCCGTCGTGAGAGCTGCCGGGCTCCGACGCTACCACCGAGCGGGCGTCGAAATCATCCGCGGCTTCTGCGAGCTCATTGACGGGTTGAGCTTGATCGAAGCCAGATTCGGCATTCGCAGAACGCGGGCGACTAGAGTCTGCGAGATGGCCATCGGCGTTGTCGCGATTTCGTTGAGCGTCGTTCATGTACTCAGGTCCATTCTCTGCACGATCTACCCTTGCACTCCCGGCCATGGGGCCCAAGGCCTGGCTGCCCAAGGTCGCGTAGCTGTCTTGATTTCCGCTATCGTGGTTGTCGCCTCCGTCTCCGTACCCGCGCTCGGCTTGATCGAGGCTCGCCTGCTCGGCTACTTGAACATTGGTAGCGGCGTGCGTGCCAGACTGGCTGGTACCGCCGCTGTAGCCACCTCTGTCACCGTTCGTGTAAGAGGATGGCTCGGCAATGAAGGCGGGCTCTCCGCGAGGTCTCGTCTCATCCTCCGGTGCTGGCCGCGAGCCAATGTAGTCGTCGTGACTCCATTCCGATCGGAGAGGCGAACTTGCAACGGGTTCACTGAATCTAGCACTTTCCCGCTTCTTCTTCTTCTTCTTTGACTTCCCAGACGAAAATTCCGCGAAGGGGTCTTCCTCCTGCGAGGGGGTGGGCTCATCATCCTTGACCTGGTACTGGAAGGGATCGGGCAATTCGATTGGCGTCTCAGCACCCCAGCCTCCAGGCATTCCAGTGGGTGTCTCGGCTGCCGGTGAGAATTGAGCAGGTTCAGCGTCCGTAGCATCGAAATCAGCCTGTTTCGCCTTTTTCTTGCCGGATTTGGTCTTCTTGCTAGGCGGTAGCCAGTCCGTCTCGGGTGCTGGAGCGTCTGTGTCCGGCAGCGCTGCTATCCCGCCAGCGACCACGG
Organism: Teratosphaeriaceae sp. CCFEE 6253; assembly: GCA_033119285.1. Classification (NCBI taxonomy): domain Eukaryota; kingdom Fungi; phylum Ascomycota; class Dothideomycetes; order Mycosphaerellales; family Teratosphaeriaceae; species Teratosphaeriaceae sp. CCFEE 6253. Next base: position 42,438 of record JAWDJV010009401.1, read on the forward strand.
CCGTCGCTGCAGCTTCATCAAAATCGCTGGATTTGGCTCCCTTGTCTCGCTTCTTCTGCTCTTTTTTGCTCAGCTTGCGTGCATCTGGCTCAGAAGCAGTAGCTTCGGTTGACGGCGCCTCGTCCAGGATTCCAGTACGCTTCGCCTCCGGCTCCACGGGACTATACTCGTCCAGGCCGTCTCGTGCTAGGGGCTTTTCGCGCCTCTTCTTGTCTTTCTCGCTCATCGGATAGTCATCAAGGCCCTGTTGCGGTTCATCGGCCAGTCGGACCTGCGCTACTTCAGTGTCCGCGGAAACGGGTGTCGAAGGCTCGCTGAAGTCGTTCTCGAAAGCTGCAGCTCGCTTGGCAGCCTTGTCACGCTTCTTCTTGTCCTTCTTGCCGGTAAAATACTCCTCAGGCTCTTCTTGCGCGGCCTCTGCTGGCTCGTCCAATGGCAAAGGAATTTCCTCGGCAGGCAAGGGCGTGTTGGGTTCGCTCGGCTCATAATAGGCGTCTGTGCGTTTTGAGGCCTTCTCCCGCTTCTTTTTATCTTTCTTGCTCGCAACAGGCGCAGGCTGATCTTCGGGTATGGTCTCGACCGCATCTGTTGCTCCGTACGCGGGCAGTCGGACGTCGTCAGATGCAGGAGTCACGGGCTCGCTCGGAACGTCATCAAAAGTAGCCGCTCGCTTGGACGCCTTGTCACGCTTCTTCTGGTCCTTCTTGCTCGGGAAATAATCGACTGTCTCCTGCTTCGACGTCTCGAAGGGCGTCTGGAAGGGCGTCTCGGATGGCATTTCGAACGGCGTCTCGACATCTCGAAGTGTAGAGCTTACGCCGCCAGGGATTGGAGTAGCAGGCTCACTCGGCTCACTGTCAAAGCCTGTACCTCGCTTGGCAGCCTTCTCGCGCTTCTTCTTGTCCTTCTTACTCAACTGTGGTGCCCAGTCCGACTCAGTCGACTCAGTAGGGGGCGCGGGATCGAGGGCGCTCCATTGGCCGGACGAGATTGGCTGCGATGGCTCTATTACCTCGTACCTCTCGTCGCCACGAGGCGTCTCGACATCATCTTCAAATGCACCAGGCATGTGCGGCGCCCGTTCGCCTGCCGGAGTCGGCTCGTCTGTTTCGCCTTCGACGAAACCGCGAACAGGTGGCGCTTCTTCCATCCCTGGCGGATCCGCACCGAAGTGACCATCAAGATCTGAGTCGGATGTGTACAACGGTCGTCGATACGCACCTGCCTCACAAGGTGGTCCATCGACCGAGTCAGTATCCGTATCCGGCTGGCGCCCAGTCTTGTATCGTGTGGATCGTGTGCCCTCGCCGGGCTCGGCAGCCTCAACGACAATCTCGTCCAATGCTGCGCCAGCGGCGGCAGCAGCGTCCGTCGGCACATCTCGAGAGTGCATGTATGACTCATGCTCCTGGAACGACTCGGGTGTGGGAGGGTCATAGACGTGAGTCTTGTCTTGGCCCCAGGAGATGCTCCTGCCGCGATCACGCTTCGACGGCCGTTGCGGCGCCGTCGGCTTCTCGTCGACTTCCTGAATGAGTGGCGAATGTGGCCTGGCATCGTAAGATTTGGCCGAAGCAGGAGTGCTCGGGGGCGGCGTCGCGCATATGACATTGAGACTGGGCACGCCGTACGGCGCATGTCTACTACCGTCGTTTGATGGGCCAATGTGCATCACGGGAGTATCGTCTGTGGCGCGATAGACGTCGACATCATTATCATCGTAGGGATCCGCGACCCTCGTCTTGCCGGCATGAGGTTGGGACAAGATGTCCCTCGGAGCGAAGAAGTCGGCTTGTGACTGAGCAGGCTCCTGGTAGTAGGCTTCTCTTTCCGCAACGATCTTGTCGGCTGCTTTCCGCGCAAGGACGGCGCGGCGGGCATACTCCGACTGGCCTCGTTGGCTACTGAAGAAGTCCTTGTTGAAGAGATCGTCGTCCATGATCGGCGAGCCAGACGCTTGGCCATCCGGAGTGATCTGCTTGGCGGCATAGGAGACTGGCTTCTCGTCTAGGATCGGATGATGGAGCGCCTGTTGTTCCGGATAAGAGTCATGCTCGCGCACCTTCTCCTGGTCCTTCTCTCGATAGCGTCCATGCTCGGAGCCGGCGAGGACAGCTCCCGCCGTAGCGGTCGCGACAGCTCCTGCAGCGACGGATCCCCAAGGAGCGGAGGACTCACGCGAGCGTTCGTCTTCTTGACGTGCGCGCTCCCGATCCGCATCTTCAGCACGCCGGCGCTCGAGCGCCTCTTCCTCGGCTCGCCTCACTCGCTCGACATGGGCCTCCTCCGCGCGCCTCCGCTGGCGCGCTTGTTCGTCGAGTTCACGTTGCTTAGCTTCGATCTCTGCCTGTATCTGAGTCTCACGCTGCTGGCGAGCCTGCTTCTCCCGTGTGGCCTCGGCTGCAGCCGCGGCCTCCCTCTGCCGACGATCCTGATCTGCCCTTCGCGTCTCTTCAGCCAGACGGACTTGTCTCTGCTCTTCGGCCTCTTGCTGTTCCCGCAGCCGACGCTCATCACGCTCCCGATCAAGCCCAGCCTGTTGCTCGGCCTCCTGTTGAGCAGCACGTTGTTTCGCAAGCACAGCTTCGGCAGCGAGCCTGTTCTCCTCTTCCCTTTTTCGGCGGACCGCCTCTTCGCGCTTGTGGGCATCTTCCTCCTTGGCATGCCGCTCAGCTTCCTCCTTGAGCGCCCGAGTACGGTCAGCTCGTCGTCTTTCCTCCTCAATGCCTTCCCGCTCGCGACGGCGCTGGCGGTCCTCCCTCTGCTGCTGCTCGTCCGTCAGGCCAAATCGCACATTAGGCGCGTCCTTGCTCTTGCGACCTTGGCCCGCGATGATGCTGCCCGCTGCAAGCGCACCGACGCCTATGAGAGCCGCGTCCTGGAGGCCAAAGCTGCTTCTTGTGGGGCTCGATGCAGTACGTTTGGGCTTTGGCCTGTCGTCAAGGAACGCGTCCTGCACGAAGGCCGGCGAAATCGGTGCGATCGGCTGTGGTTGCTGGAGAGGAGCGGGTCCAGGCCTCGCCATGGATGGTTCGAAGGTGCCAGGCATCGAGCCGTGTCGTGAGCCCGCGTCAGACATGGGCCGCGGGTCGATGTACTGCATGGGCTGCTGAGACACACCAGTGCTAGACGTGAACACGCCTTTAGGTTCATCGGATCGGGTCGGGAAGTCGTGAGAGGAGTCGTTTGCGGCTGAGACAGCAGACACTGGACCAATGCCTGAAGCGCGGTATCCTGGTGGATGCGGCGGACTTGGCGAAGAAGGCCTGCGCCGCTTCTTCCGATCCTTACCACCCCACCTCCAGCCCCAAGCGCTCAAGCCATCACCAGAGGAGACGCTCTCCATACTCTGACGATGTGACAGGCGCGACCCTTCGCCGAAAGCGAGGTCTGAGTGGGTGCTCGACGCATCGTCGGCGTCGGAAGGTAGCTCGTCTTCCCACCCATCTTCGTCTACTTGGTCGTGAACGCGGTTATCATCGTGCTGGATTCGAACATCCCGGTGAGCACCCAGCTCCGGCCGGCTCGTGCGTTTGCCGATCCTGTGTCCCTTCTGGGCGGCAGCCAATGCAGCAGCGGTAACGCCAATGCCTGCCACAGTCGCAGCGAAGTGATCGTCTGACCTCTTTCGCACGACTCTCGAGGAGCTCTTACGCCTCAGTGGCAAGTTCGTCTTACTCGCGAAGCCCTCACCAAATGCCATGCCGTCGTCGGAGGACGAGGCCGAACCACTGCCAAGGCCGAAGAAGCCTCTCTGCTTCTTCCGGTGCTCGCGGCTGTTGCGTCGGGGCCTGCGTTCGTTCTGCGAAGGAGAGAAGAATGAGCCCAGCATGCTGCTCTCCTCCCTCGAGCTTCGGCGCTCGTGACGCGGGGCGCCATGAGACGCCCCGTTTGTCGGCCGGCGAGTGCTGTTACTGGCTTTGCCGCCAGAGAAGCCAAAGATTTCACCAAGGCCCGGACTGTGGCTGCGTGAACGACTGCGCGAGTGATGGCGCACGAAGGCGCCCTCGGTATGAGCTCCTTGTGGATTTCGGGAGTCGCGCGCCACGAAAGAAGCGGCGGCCGCCCCTATAGCGGCACCAGCGGCCGCTCCAGCCAAGCCGTTGTGATGTTCGTGAGACTGAGACGCTTCGGAGTGTTGCACTCGCCGCCTCTCGACCCGGCCATCGCTCGTGCGAACAGTGACATACTCGTCCCTGTGATCTGCACGGATAACGCCATGCTCTGACCGTCTCCGCCGCTCGTGCGAAGAGCTGCGGCTGCGTCTTCTCGCTGCCGAACCGGCGCGGTGTCCAGACTTGACACTATACGTATCATCGAAGTCCTTTCGATCGTTGAATAGCGCATTGGCACCAGCAGCTACACCCGCAGCCGCCAGTCCGGCAGCAACTACACCGCTCTTGTTGACGTGCCCTCGCTTGTCGCGATCGGACGAGTAGTACCGGCCCTCCTTGTCGACGCGCCGGCGCAGCGTCTCATTGCTGCCTTTCCTCTGCATGCGCTCGTAGGACTTTCGTCGGCGGAGCTCCTCAAACGAGTCCTCCGATGGTCTGCGATGGAAGTGGTGCTGTCGTGGGCCGTCGTTTGGCGTACTCCTTGGGTCGAAGCAGTACTTACATACTCCAATGTACTCAGTGTACTCCTCCATCCTGCGTACGTCTTCCGGGCTTGAAAGGATGTTGAGGAAGCCATCCTTGAGGCGTGTGATCGGGCCTCGATGCTCGTGATAGTGCATACCCTTGACTCCGTTCCCGTAAGATCCTTCGCCAGGCGCGAACTGTGGCCTCGAGGGACCTTGGCCACCTCCTCCACCGCCGCCGTAAGACGTGCTGTACATGTGAGATGATGACTGTTAATGGTGCTGGCTCACGCCATAAGCCGCAGCTTCGGCAGCCGCGGCACCTGCTGCATGGAGTGGCACGTTAGAGTTAGAGTGCGACGACTGCTTACCTGAGTTCGACTGCGACAGAGGGAACTGCTGCGGCGCTGGCGCGTAATAAGATCCTGCTGCACCGTTCGTGTCGGCCGAAGGTCTGGGACTCCGCTGGCGGGATTGAGCTTGAGGCCGTGAGCTTGAGCTTTGTTGATACGATGACGTTCGCTGTTCGTTTTCGTGATACGAGCCGCTCGAAGCTCCAACGACTCCGGCGGTCGCCGCGATCGCAGCAGCTGTAGATGCCACCGCGCCCACATTCAACGGCCGGTTTGAACTGCCTGACGGCTGTCGTCCTGATGCGGGACGCTGTGTGCTCGGTGGAGGCTTGGCAGGTACCGGAGCCTGACTTGCGCTGGCTGTGTGCCCGTAGAAATCGGCAGCCGACCCATGTCCCGTGTCGGCCGCAGGGTTGGGCGTGGCGGAAGCCGCGTGGAGGTGCAGATCCGGATTCACCAACATGTTGGGCGTCGAGGCACGATGGCCAGGCTGGGTGTGGATTGATTGCCCTTCGTCCATGTAGTAGTCCGCTGCTGCGCCGAAGCTATCCGCGCGCGTCGGCCCCATCTGGGGTCGATCGAATGTGCGCGGGATCTGAGACGGGAACTGATGCATTGGATCTGATGTTGGCAGCGCGCCAGACATGGTGGGTCCGTGGGGCTGCACCGGTCCGACAAGCGCGGCTGAGTACTGATCCGGGAACTGCTCGAAGCTGCCCATGGCCGGCATGGCTCTCGCACCGCTCGTCGCGTCCAGGGAGTCGTCCATTCGCCGCTTGCCATGAGATCGCTCGCTTCGGCCGCCGCCCGTATGACTCGCGCTCTCCCTCCGTCGCTCCTTCCTCTCGCGCGACTCACTTCGCTCCTTCTCACTCCGACTGTGCGTGTGCCGTCCTTCACTTCCCTCGCCGTGCCTGCTTCGCTTCTCGCTCTTGGCCCGATCGTCGTCCTCCCAATCGTCGTGTCCGCCCCCCAATCCACGCACAGCGCTCTCCGTCAGCGCTCTCCCGCCACCGCTACCAACTCGCGAGCTCGGCGCAGTCGCATAGGTCGAGGTAGAGCTCTTCGTATCGTCGTCGCCGTATGCGCTCCTGCTGCTCCGGTGCCCACGCTTGCTCTCATCGTCGCGGCGGGCAGTGGACGACGCTCCCGCGTCGCTGGCGCCTGCGCGACCACTGCTGCTCTTCTTGCGCCGGAGCCCGGAGATGCTGCCGCTCTCGCTGCGGCCACTGAAGGCTTTCCACATCTTGCGCAATATGAAGTGGCTTGGGCTGTTGTTCTGCGTAGTTGATTCAGGCGATGATGGTTGCGCGATCTACAATGCGCACACTCGTTTGGGTATCTCGTCGTCCAGCTATGTATATATGGTGGTCGCGTTCGTTCGCATCGTCGTCTAGATGTCGTCGGTACCAAGTCGCATACGGCTATACAATACCACCACATTCACGGGAGAGCGGGCGGACTCTACCGGTGGATGGAGGGTGATACAGGGAAGACCGACTGGAGTCATGCACGATGAGTTGTCCCACCTCCACCGCCGCCGCTGTGCTCCCCGGGGCGATGAACGCTAGTGGTGCAGTCGGGAGGTGGCTGGCCGATCCTTCTCCTTTCATCCTAGCGGACTCGACTCAGCTCGCGGGTTCATGCGACTTGAACATGGTCGACTCTCCAACAACCGCTGTCGGAGACAATAGTGATCTCACATCTCCTGCGTTGCCGCCAAGGGTGGAAGCGGATTCGACCTGGCACGCATTGAATACCACGGGCAGGCTCAAGAATGAAGGAAGGCGCCAACATGAACCTGGAAGATTCACGAGGACTTGTCCCGCCAACGCAACCCCCCCTTCCGCGGCAGGACATCCGTCTTCACGAAGCGGTCCTGGAGCCCATGCCTGCGAGCCGGTCAATCCATGTCGGCGCGCTTCACGACACCGAGATGTAGGACTGCCTCCAGTCGAATTCTGCACACGCCTCGGTCGCCGCACTCCCGGAAAGGCCTTCTCGCGCGGCAGGCCTAGACATGCTTGACGAGCCTGTGGCTGAGGGCATGGTGTCATTGCGGTAGACCGTCTGGATTCGAGCTCCTGGCCCTTCGCGTGGCGATCGCTAGGATCCACGTTCGAGCACACGAAGCACGGGTATGAAGCAGCCGGTCCCGATATTTGCTTTGTGCTGCCCCAACGTTTGACCACGTCCATCATCGAAGGTAATGGCTCTGGAGTGCGCTCAGACCAGCCGCGAGGTGGGATTACGTCATGTCCTGCTCGCCTTGACAAAGAGCCGGATGCAGTGTGGCAGTCGTTGAGCAGACACAACCATTCGGCCCTCTGTAGAATGAGTTTGACATTCTCATACATCTTCGGGGCTTCAGCTCTTGGGCTATTGACGATGTCAAGGCCTGACCAACGTCCGTTCATGCGGGTGAAGATGCCCGTGATGCGCGAGATCGCGTCCAGGCGAGCGGATGTTTAAAGTCAGCAGAGAAAGGTCGGTTCGCTTCGTACACTCATGTGGTATGTACTCATTGTCTGCAGATCAACTACGCATCTCTCGGCACGTTCGAGTTCCTACTGAGCCCGCAGACCGGCGAGTTCTTCTTTCTGGAGATCAACCCGCGCTTGCAGGTCGAGCACACCATCACGGAGTCGATCTGCGCGATCGACATCGTCAAAGCTCAGCTGCAACTGGCCCAAGGCGCTCCGTTCGCGGAAGCCGGACTGGATCGACTCTCACAGGATCCATTACAGGCACCTGACCTGCACTCCATACAGCTTCGGATCACAGCCGAGGACCCAGAGAAGAGCTACTCGTTGAGCATCGGCAAGATCCAGTCCTTCCGGTTCCCTGCCGGCAACGGGATCAGAGTCGACACCGCCCTCATCAACGGTGCTCCAGCAGTCGTGAGCTCGGACTTCGACAGCGTCATCGCCAAACTCATCATCACTGCGCCAACCTCGCAGGACGTCATCAGCAAGGCCACACGGGCACTGGAGGACACCTCTGTGGTCGGCATCAACACGAACATCACCCTACTGAGAGCGATCGTGGACCATCCCGATTTCGAAGCGGGCGTCTGCGATACGCGATGGCTCGAAGCCAAGCACGAGGAGCTGCTGGAGCGCAGCCGGACGTTCGCAAAGCGCCGGGACCCGTTCCACGGTCTCTCAGCATCACAGCAGACAGATTCGACCAGCGCAGCAGCATCCAGCTCGTCGATGATGTTCAGGAAGGACGACGCATGGTCCATCGCACTGGCGCCGCAATCTGCCTCGACCACGACAACGACGAGACCTCACCACCTTCAGCTCTCAAAGATCATCCGCAACGACTTCCCTACCAATTTCACAGCCGACGTCCTCTTCACCGCGCCCGGAGCGAGTCCGCAGGGATACAGGATGGATGTCCAGAGTACCTCGACCTCAGCATCCGCGACAAGCTCACAGCATGAGCAAGGCTCGCGGGCAAACTCCAACCATGTCATCCTGCCTATATCCGGCAAACTGGTGGAGGTGCTAGTTGATGTAGGTGACGTGGTGAAGAAGGATGACCCTATCTGCGTGATCAAGCAGATGAAGATGGAGATTGAGATTCGCTCGCACAAGGCTGGGCTGGTGACGTGGCTGACCGAGGCGGACGACGATGAGGATGTGGCGGAGGGGATGCTCGCTGCGGTGATTGAGGATGAGAAGGCTCAGGCGAAGCTGTGAGGAACCAACCAACGCCGCGCTAACTATACAACGCCACCCGTTCCATGCAAGGTCCTCCGCACGGCCTCACATACACTCATCGTCGTCGCCCGGCTCCTCCTCCTCCGGCTCAGGCGGATCATCCGGCTCCTCCTGGATCAGCCTCACCACTTCCTGCTCATAGGCCTCGCCGAAGTGTCGCACAAACAGCACAGCCATCTCCTCAGCGGCGGCGTCCCACCCCGGACGCTGCGTGGCCGTCAGACGCCGGTAGACCATCGCCGCATGCAGCGTCGCGCTGTCGACGCGGCGAGCGACCTGCGCCCGGGACGTGACGCCCTCCACGGGGCTTCGCGTCGAGTCCCGCGAACTCGGTGCGCCGCGGAGCAGCAGCGCCCGCGCACCGCCCTCCCACTCCCGAGCGCGCGGGTTCAGGCCGAGCCGGGACGCCATGACCAGCGGCGAGTAGCTGGACATCACGCTGTCCGTGTCGGCGGGTCCGGCGTGAGGCGCCGGGGGTGAAGTCGGCGGCGTGGAGCGATGGGATGGGAAGGGGAAGATGCCCAGGGTCGGTCCGTGTGTGGAGCTTGGCTCGGCGGGAGGTGAGGATGTGGCAGGTGCGACACCTTGCAGCCGAGACGGCGCTGCTTCTTGGTCCGTCGTCTCTGCTGCGTCGTCAACTCGCGTTGGTGCGCTCGAGCTTGTGGCAGTAGTGTGCTTGGACGGGTCAGCTCGTTGCACTTACGATTTCAGTCTAGGCCGCGAGGTGGGCGACATACCTGTGCCCCGTTCAGAGGAGTGTCCCTGCGTGCGTCCGACATCTCTATGTCTATACTGTTCGATGTATTGGATACTGTGGACCTCGAGCTTGCGACGGAAGGCGAGTGTTGCTCCGAGTCGGTCCGGGCGATGTTGAGGGAAGGCTGGAAAAGACTGCGAGTGGTGCGCCGGGAGGTATAGATGTGTCCAGGCCGTCAATGAATTCAGCAAGAGGAGTCGCAAACGGCAACAGTGCGAAAGGATAGCCAAGGCGCTACCAAAGAAACGGGAAGTTGTGCGCTAGGTGGCCTTGGCATGTTGAAAGTGGAGCCCAGGGAATCGAGTGGCCAACTCCCACTCCGGCCAGAAAGTTATGATGGAGGAGTGTCTGATGCTCCTGATTCAAGGGCCCAGTCTCGTGTATCTATACTGCGGGTCTGCGTCAGTATTGAAGCACACTGATTGCTAGCTCAAAGATTCGCCGTCCGATCTGCGGGACAACGTACCTGCCGCATTCGTCAAAGCCCGCTTTGGAGCGACGAACGCATTAGATCACATGCTAAGACCGTCGCAAAGCACATGCAAACGAAATCCTTGCAAGCTGTTGACTTCCATTGCCATGTTTCGTTGTAGTGGTATTGTTCCGGTGCTCCTCCCGGCTACAGCACAATGACTCCAAACATGCAGACAGCAAGCACAGCCCCCAGAGACATCGTCAGCTTCTCACTCATTGAACCCGTGCTCGTGCCCATGCTCGTGCTGGTCGGCTGCGACGCAGCGATGGTCGTACCTCCGGCACTCGACTCCACTGTCGTTGATCCCCTGGGCCCGCTCCCATGTTCGCCAGAGGACGTCATACCCGGTATCCCGGAAGCCATCACGATTGCTCCGCTGAGCCCAGCGCTTCTCGTCTCCCCATCGACCGTGGATCCGCGGCCAGTGCCCAAAGTCCCAGTCTGCTGCGTGCTGACAGCGATGGTGGCAGCGTCGCTGCCGCTTCCAATTACCACACCCCCACCAGTCGATGCAGCGCTGACCAGCTGCCCTACCAGGGTAGTCGCCGCATTGCCTGCAGAGAGCGTGGCGGTGGAGATGCCGTTAGCTATCACCAGAACAGAGCGGGATCCCGAGTCCGGATCTTGCGAGACGATACTGTACGTCTCCGACCCCACAGTAACGGCGGTAGGGTGAGCCGAAGGCGTCAGAGCCGCGACGGTGAGCGCCTCGCTAGCCGTTCCAGTGATGTCGCTAACGCCAGATCTCCCGGCACCGACTCCTTGTTCACCGAGTGAGGTTGCGGAAGCACCGGCCGTCAGCGTGACGCTCGAGTCGCCTTGCGCGACAACAAGGACGGTACTGATACTTGCTGAGGGCAAGATTACGACAGTTTGCGAGCCTACGGTCGCTATCGACTGCTGTGTACCGACCTCTTGACTTGGTTCGGCAGCAGGTGATGCTGCAGTACTAAGAATCGACGCTGCCACACCACTGCCACCTCCTGCGGTCTCGCCGGGATCCTCCACGCCGCTCGCCGGGGTACCACTTGCCTCTGCGCTCGAAAGTGCGGAGGCGAGTACAGCAGCGGCGTCGAGGGTGGTGGTCGCGATCGCCCCGGGGTCCTGAGCAGATTGGCCATCGTCATCGACTGTGTTAGGACCAGAAGTCGGCGTCGATGTAGCGATTGGATCATGGCTGGTGGGCGTCGCAACGGGGTCGTTCGCGGGAGCCGTTTCCGCGCCGCCGAGTGTCGTGGGATCAGCGCTCTCTGTCGAGGTGTCTGCTATATCAGCCGTAGTCGTGAGATCGGCGGGCTCCGTCGTCGTCTGCCCGTCGTCTGACGAATCAGCAGGGAGGGCTGAGCTGGTACTCCCCAAATCGTATGGCTGTACCGTGGGAGCGGGAGTAGTCGTGGGCCCTGCTGTCGCGGAAGGCATGCTCGGCCCCAAGCCAGACCCAGGCGTAGCGGACTGTGTTTGTGTCTGCGAAGTCGTAGTCACACCTGGCGCCGTGGGTCCAGCCGCGACATCAGTCGCCGTCAGCGCGATCGGCGGATCGTACACCCCGCGGATATCGCCATAGCAGGTCGCCCAGGCTGGCTCCATCTCCTGCAGCACCGCCTCCGGAACAACGAGCATGGGTTTATACCCCAGCGTGGTCGGGCACACGCCCATGCAGCCCTGCTCGCGCAAGAAGGTCGCGCACCACGGCTGGCTGCTGTAGCTGCTATACGGCACGGGCTCGTTGAGGTCGGCCACGGTGAAGGGCGCCGTGGCCGTCCACTCTTGCGTGTAGCGGAAGTGAGCATCGCACGGGATCGTGCCGCCGTAGACCGACGAGAGGGGCGAGTTGGTGAGGATGGCGACGATGGTGTTGGAGATGGTGGTGCCGATGGCGCTACAGCCGTTGGCGGCGTACACGCTGGCGTAGGAGATGTAGAGGGTTGGGGAGGTGAAGGTGGTCCCGAGCGCCTCTACCGTGACTGGGCCGGCGGCAGTCGTACGTGGAGCAGTCGTAGTCGTTCCGTTTCCCGTCGCGGTCTGCGGCCAGTATATCATGTTAACGGTCAGATTCTAAGTCAATAGTCCATGCCACCACGAGGTTACTCACAATTGGACTGTCCCGCCTGAGAGCCAGACTGAGAGTTAGCAGGCGTATGAACCTGGCCCACCAGCTTCCCGGATAGGTGGCGTCTTACCTGTCACAGCACACCGGCCGTAGCCGAGCGTACAGCTCGGTACCCCCAACGTCGAAGCCGTCGGCCACGTCCAAGTAACATTGAAATCGCCACCCGTTGCATTGACGGGCCCTCCCAAGTACCCGGCCGAGAACAGCGGTAGGAACTGCGTGGTGGCCACCTCAGCGTCGAAGTGGTAGTTGGCCTGAGTGATGTAATTCTGGCGGATGGAGTCGCACAAGGAGCCCCCAATCGAGGCCTGCGTGCAGAGTGGCGAGGGATACGCCGCGACGTAGTCGTTATACGAGCTCACAAGGCTATCATACGAGGTCGCGCACGGCGGGACGGTGTTGGTGTTCTCCAGGAAGTTCGCGTTCGAGTCGCAGTGCGGCGGTGGAGTCGGAGCCGGCACGAGTTGCGTCGTGATCCATCGCGACCATTGGCTCTCACACTGTGAGACGATGCTGGGCAGGACGCACGTGGGTTCCGGCTAGGTGTTGTTTCGGAAGGATGCACTGCTCCTGGTGATTACACCACCTCCCGTGGATGCCGATGCTGATTGTGCTTCAAAGGTCACCGTTGATCTGGAGGTCGTGTCGATTGTCTCGGTGGCGATGGGGAAGAGGCCATTCATAATCGTTTCTGTCTGGTTGAGGGTCTTGGTCTCAATGAAGGTGGTGCCGTTGTAGGCGCTGTATCTCTCTGTCCAGGTCGTAGTGTATGTCGTAAAGCCTACCTGGGTGCCGTAGGCTTCCAGGTAGGAAGCAGACCACCTTGGTGCAAGTGTCAGCAAGAGAACAGTGAAGGCAGAGCGAAACCATGTCTAACAGTCCAGAGACTACACGTGCCATCTGTCCCACAGAGAGAAGCAGTCGTCCACAGAGGCATTCCCACGCGGCGCATACAGCGAAGCTGTCACCGCTGGGGATGAGCCTGCAGTGAGCTGCGCGGCGCCAGACGTACGGACCGTACTGCTGGCAACGAGGATGTCCCCATCTTCGAGTTTGGTCGCTGTAAATACTGTCCCGTTCAGCGTGACCAAGCCGGTCGCTATGGGCTGCGTAGCAGCTACGCTTCTCGAAGAGGGAGTCTCCGAAGTGCTGCTTGAGCCTCCCAGACCCGCGGCGATGTAGTCTGCAAGGACGCGGCTTGGGCGAGATGAGCAGCGCTCAGGGCCACCAGCCCGGCGTCGATGTACCGCGCCCGCATATCTGACAAGGTGATACCCAAGCGAGGGAGATGCGTGGGCGGATACAAAGTAGAAGACGTTCGGAGCGAGAGGCGAGATGCGGAAATGAAGCAGGCATACTCACGCCGGTGGGGGCCATACTGCGCCTGCCGATCGAGTTGCACGCGACGCCGGTCTGGCTCTGCTCCCCAAGCCACGCTCGGAGCCAGGGGTGCTTGGACGACAACACGAGTCTGGCATGGCTGGATACCAGGCGGCAGGAGTACCGAGAGATTCTCGATCGTCCGCCCAGGTCATGGTACACCGAGCTGTAACCACATCTGAGCACTGCCTGTGAAGAAGGCAAGCTTTCGGTGCGCCACGCCGGGCGGGTGCACTGTGCAGTGCCGGGTACTGTTGGTCTGCCTCAACTCCCATTCAATAACAGGTTGCCACCGCCCGGGGGGTGGAGGGGATCACTAGACTGTTTCAGTGTATCCAGGGCCGCGGCGGCGGCTGAGGAGGCTCCAAATACTGTGATTGTCGGCCTTGGCAGTGTTATGGTGGAGCTTTGACGACTGTGCAATCATGGCACGTGAATAATGCTGTAGACTTGTAGCAGCGCATCTGGGAGAGAGGACGGGGCAATACCAGTAGTATCGCACCTCTTGTGCAATGGACGAAGGCCAGGAAAACCACCACGTGCCGACCTTGGAAGCAGATGTCGCCGCGCGCCTAACGCTCTTTGTCGAACCTCAACGTCGAGTTCGAACCTCTCCGATTGCTCCATGTAGATAACCTCGATGCGTACACGTTGTCACATCCTACGCCAACGAAGCGAGTAGACAGCTGCTCCAGGTACCACGACGGGCATTGACATGGGCTCGTTGGACCACTCGCGCTCACAAGCACCCTCCAGGCCTGCGCGTCGCTCGCGAAAGGATCTTTGCAGACATCTCATCCTCATATTGACAACCGGGTCCTCTCAGTAATACATCTACCTTCTTAGCTTTCACTGTGCCTGACACATAGTTCTACTCCGGGTCTGTCTCATCGCAAAGATCAGCCGCTGTTGCTAAGCGCAGTATACAACACCATGGCCACCCACACCACCGCCGCCTTGCCGAAGCATCTCCATGCCATTGTAGACATGGGAAGCAACGGCATCCGTTTCTCCATCTCTACGCTACAGCCACCCACGGCCCGGATAGTCCCAACGCTGTACCAGTCTCGCGCAGCGATATCATTATACGACGCTCAGTACTCGGCCTCGGGCGAGCGCCAGCCCATGGACGACGCCACCATCTCCGCCGTCTGCTCCGCTTTCAAATCGTTCAAGCGCACATGCACCGACTACGCCGTCCCGGACGCCAATGTGACGGTGCTGGCCACGGAGGCGACGAGGACGGCGAGTAACTCGCAGGACTTCCGGGACGCCATCAAGCGGGCAGTGGGCTGGGACGTCGAAATGCTTGCCAAGCAAGACGAAGGCAAGATAGGTGCCATGGGGATCGCCAGCTCGTTACCGGACATCAGTGGCCTGGTCATGGATCTCGGTGGCGGGAGCACGCAGCTCAGCTGGCTGATCAAAGAGGCACCGGACCCTACGGTCCACATGCCTGTGCAAGGCGCGGTGAGCATGCCCTACGGCGCTGCTGCCATGATCCGCAGACTTGCTCAGGCCGAGCGAGAGGGTGAAACGAAAGCGCTCAAGCACGAGCTACAGGACGCTGTGAAGGGTGCCTACGCCAGCCTAGGTGTACCAGCAGAGCTGCGGAAGGCGGCGAAACGCACCGGCGGGTTCACCCTCTACCTTTCCGGCGGCGGCTTTCGGGGCTGGGGCTACATGCTGATGTCGCAGCATGCCATCCAACCCTACCCGATTCCCGCCATCAACGGCTTTCGCGCTTCGCGCCGCCAGTTCCTCAGCACGCAGCCGATCAAGGAGGCCGCCGTGAACGCGCTCGAGGACGAAGACGAGCAAATCTTCCGGGTCTCTGATCGCCGGGCCGGGCAGGTGCCCGCGGTCGCCTTCCTCGTGAACGCACTAGCCGAGGCCTTACCTGAAATCAACGAGGTGCGATTCTGCCAGGGTGGCGTGCGGGAGGGCTATCTCTTCACGAAGCTATCGCCGGAGGTCCGCGGCGAGCATCCCCTGGTCGTTGCTACGGAGCCCTTCGACACCTCCAACACCTCCGGCGCCATCACAAAGCTGCTCCTCTCCGCTCTACCACCCAGCAACGGCCCAGCAGCCGCCAGCGATACCTACCGTCAAGTCTTCACGAAAGACCTCCTCGACGCATTCGCGAACATGATCTATTACCACTCCTCACATTCAAAGGACCTGCAGTCGTCAGCTGCACTCCGCTCCACGACTTCCGGCATCTTGGCCGGCGTACACGGCGTGCTCCATGAGAATCGCGCCATGCTCGCCTTGTTACTCTGCCAGCAATGGGGTGGCGACGTGCCGCCCACCGATCACGAATTCAAACACGCTCTCCAAGCCTTGATCGAGTCGAAGTGGACGCTCTGGTGGATCAAGTATCTCGGCGCCGTCGCTTCTCTCATCGCCTCCGTCTTCCCCGCCGGCCCGACGTCTGCCAACGCTGGCCGCGTGACGTTGGAGGCGTTGTGGAACCACAGTGGGAGTGGAGCGCCGCAGGTCGACTTGCGATTTGTGTTCGCTGATGCTTCTGATGCTAGAGACTTTGGCGATCAGCTACACAAAATTGAAAAGGTGGGCAAGAAGAAGAAGTGGATCGGTGGTCGGGATGGCGCTGGCTACAAGGTGGCTGTCGAAGTCAATGGCGGGCACTCCGATAGCGCCAATGGCGTCGGCTCTACATGATATTGACCTGGTAGGTCTCCACGAACTCGTGGGTAACACAACTTCAGTAATCCGGCCAACTCGGATCGACCTCGGTTCGCCAGGCCTTGAAGCCACCCTTGATATCTTTCACGCCAGTACCTCCTAGCCGCTCCAACGCTGCCTTGGCCGCCAATTGCGAGTCGTTGCCAAGCCGACACACTATGTACCGATTTGGACCGGCCCCGTGCTGCGCTATCGCACCGCTCTGCACTGCCTGCTGAAGCCACGCATCTGCATTGCCGTTCCACGGCACATTGACCGATCCCCGTAATGCGCAGATGGCGTACTGCGTCTCGTCTCGGACATCAATCAATACGTTGCTGCCATCTGTGGGAAGTCTCGCGAGATCTGCAGCAGTGATGCGGGCATCGGGCGACAGGACGTTGATAGGCGCATTGACGCCGCAGAATGCAATGTAGTCCAGCGAGCCGCTCGTCAGGCTTTGACGGGTGATGATTGCGCTGGACGAGCAGACAGCGCAGTCCGCTCGTCTCGAGCGTAGGCGGACGGAGCGGAATTGGGGACTGTTGTAGGCGGAGAACATGAGCAGGGTAGGGCGGGTGGGCTCGGCTGGTGTATACGATCCCTCTGTCCTCAGATCCATGAACCAGTCTGGGTCGACTGGCGGGGGTTTGGCAGTGAGCAATTTGATAGCTTCGACTGCTTGGAGCACACCCATCACCCCCACCACTGGACCCAGGATGCCTCCCTCGCCGCAGCTCAGGATGCTTTCGGCAGGTGGCGGTTTTGGGAAGACGCAGCGGTAGCAGGGATCTCCGGATGCGTCACCGGGTAGTCTCGGAGGGTTGTTGAGGACCATCAGCTGCCCCTCGGTCTTTAGAGCGGAGGCCGAGACCAGAGGCCTGCCGGTCAGGACGCAGGCGTCGGAGATGAGGTAGCGGGACGTGGGATGGTCCGTGCAATCAAGAACGAGATCGTACTGCTCGAACAGCGCGATGGCGGACTCGGGGGTGAGGTGGGAGCGGTGCAAGTCGTACTTCACGCACGGATTGAGACTGGCATGCCATCAGACATTGATGTCATCCGCACTATGAACGAGGAGCCTACATACGATCGTAGGTACTCCGCCGCGCTGTCCACCTTCATCAGTCCTACACGTCCCGTGCCGTGCGCAATCTGCCGATGCAGATTCGACACCTCGACCGTGTCGCCGTCCACCAGCCCCAGCGTGCCGACACCCGCACCAGCCAGATAAGCGGCAGCCGGGCAGCCCAGCCCGCCGACGCCCACTACCAAGACCCTCGCGTGCTTGAGACGCAGTTGGCCATGTAGCCCAATCTCAGGCATGATCATCTGCCGGCCATATCGCCTATACTCCTCGCCATCGAGCGGCCATCTGCGCGCCTGCGCCTCATCGGCCACCAATGGTGCCGGCATGGGAGCACCATCGTACATGCCGTCCTGGCGGAGCTTCAGCGCGATGTTGGCGGTGGCGCCGGGCGACAGCACGCTGGCGATCTCGTCGATCCATTCCGCTGGGAAGCCGCCCTGGTAGGCGCCGTTGAGCTGGCGGGCGGAGTCCGCGGCTTGCTCGGCTTCTTGCAGTTGCAGCTTCAGCGAGTGCAGTTGCGACTCGGTGGCGGAGATCTGTTGACGAAGGCGCTGCGCCTGTGCGTCTGCAGCGTTGAGCAGGTCCATGATGTGACAAGGACGTGAGACGTTTGACTTCGAGATGGAGACGGCCACCGATACCTGACTCGTGTCGGAAAAGCTTTCATCCAGCCCCGGACTCATCTTTCCGGGCGCCAATGAAGTATCAACATCCTCGACAATTCTGTCGCTTCTCCCGATCCGAGATGCCACCAGCAGCGGCATGCTATACGTACCTGTACCAGGAGTGAACAATACATAGAGCCGGTAGGTTCGCGAGATACATTTCCTTGATCCCTTCGCCAAACATGGCGTCCCTTAGCAATCGCAACCTCTACTTGGCCGCAACAGTGGCATGTCTCACAGCAGGGCTCTTTGGTTACTCCGTGGGCTTCATCGGTGGCGAGATTGTGCTGCCCTCGTTCCTGCACCACTTCGGACTCGATCACCTTTCCAAGCATGAGTTGGCTTCGGCAAGATCCGTGACGGTGTCGGCATGGATTGTCGGCGCGCTGATCGGCGTGCCCATGGGCATGCCGGTGTGTTCCAGACTGGGGAGAAGATTGTGCTTGCAGTTCGCTGCGGTCTTGTATGTTGTCGGAGCAGTGATGCAGCTCTGCAGCGCCGGGAACTTGACCCTGTGAGTTCGAACAGAATGCTCCAACACGTCCTCAACGCTGACTGGTGATCCAGATGTAAGCCCCATCCCCACCAGGACGGACTCTACCGCTACTGATAATGCTGTGACTGCAGTCGATGCCGGAAGAGTGCTCAACGGAATGGGCGTGGGCGCCGGCACCCTCGTCTCACCCATCTACATCTCCGAGATCTCGCCAGCGTCCCTGCGCGGCATGCTCATGTCCGGCTATCAAGTCTTCGTCCAAGCCGGCGCTCTGATCGGGTTCTGGATCGCGTTCATCGCGCAAGCAGTCCTCGCCGACGAGTCCGCTCTCCAATGGCAGATTCCAGTGTCGCTCCAGCTAGCCGTGGGAGCAATGCTGTTGCTCGGGACTCTTCTCGTTCCCGAATCACCCCGGTACCTGGCAGAGCAGGGCCAGCACAAGGCCACGGAAGAAGCCCTCTCCTGGCTAAGACGACAAGCATCCAGCGATCCCGCCTTTATCGCGGAGCTTCTGGACATCGAAGCAGCGGCGAATCTGAACGAGAAGCTGAAGCAGCGGTCTTTCATCCGCGAAGTCGTCAAGCCGGACGTGCGCCGCCGCCTGCACGTGGGCATCGGGCTCATGATCGCGCAGAATATGGTGGGGCTTAACGCACTCAACTACTACAGCCCGGTCATCTTCATGACGGCCGGCTTCACCTCCGTCTCAGCATCACTCTTCCTCACAGGCCTTTTCGGACTGGTAAAGCTGCTGTCCGCTCTGGCCTTCATGTTCAAGTTCGTACACGTCAAGGGCAATCGCTTCTGGCTGGAGCTCGGTGTCGCGGTGTGTGCAGCGTCCATGTTCGCTCTGGCCTATTGCGTCCACTCCTCTGCCATTACTGGCGACGGCAACCCCGACAGCTCGTCGGTCACTGTCACCGGCATCATCAGCGTGCTCATGGTCTACATCTTCGCCTTCAGCTTCGGCGTCTCACTCGGGCCGCTGTCCTGGAACGTGTGTGCCGAGGTGTTCCCCTTGCACATCAACTCGACGTGCTGCGCCATCACGACATGCACGCAGTGGGCTTTCCAGATCGTGATCGCGGCGATCACGCCTCCATTACTGGCGAAGGTCGGCTATGTGACCTACCTGATCTACGGAGGGTTCTGCGTCCTGGCATTGCTATGGGTATTTGTCTTCGTACCAGAGACTAGAGGCGTGGGCGTGGGGAAGCCCATGGAGGCGTTGTTTGGAGCCGATGCCGCGGACGAGGAAGAGGCGATTGTGGAGGTGTCGGAGACGACGGCGCTCTTGGTGCATGACCGGCGGCGGAGGAGCTCGTTGGCTGCCTACTCTTGAACATGAAGGGATGGCGCACGCTGAGGCAATGCATGGGCAGGGACGTGGATGACCGGAGAAGTCATCCATAGAACCCTCGTGGCAATGACGAGTGAAAGCCGCTTCCGAACTCTGGAACATCGTATTGAGTAATTGTTACTCGATAGTATCGTCCAGCCGCTGCCGTATATTTTGCCTAGTCTTGCCAAACGGCCGGGCACGACTGGACATCACAACGGTATCATCAGCGTCTCCTGGATAATGGCGTTCATTGTCGAGGTCTCAACTGTGCTCGTTGGCGCTGGCATGTTCTTGTCCACACATGGACGCGGATGTTGACGGATCCTACCTCGTCACGTGCTCGCCTCCGATTCCGGCGATTTGGCAAGCTCCACCAAAGGAAGGCTTGGCAGACTTCCCAACGCCCCCGTGGGTGAGCGCCAACCACTGATAAGGCCCACATAGAGTTCTTATCGAGTAATCGACTCGTGTATTTATCCCTCGCCCGTGCCACTCCACACACCAGGCCGATCCCCTATGGACCCGACGGTCAGCTCCGACGCCGCCAGAGCAATGCTTGCGGCAGACGACATGAGCGCTGTGACGAAGGTCGAGCGGCACAGATGGTCTGTATGCATCTCTTATCTTCTTCATCATCACATGCACCCCGGGCGGATGATCTACCCTTTCCCCAGGCTCCATTGTTGTTCTCTCCATATTCCACGCCCACGTCTCTTTGTCTATTGGATGAGCTAGCTGGCTGAACACTAGACATAATCCCCGACCTCTACGCCCGAGCCCCTTCTGCCCGATACAGAGGTTTAGCTGGTCATACACGCCAGGATGGCGCCCTTCGCGACCGGGACGGAGACACCACACTCGATCGGCGAGAGTGAGCTAGAAGCCACCCATGCCTCCGACATCACAGTCCTCGCCTCGAGCAGGGCGGTCGTCGAGGACCGGCTCTCCGAAGCCACCATTGTAATCTCGCTGAACACCGGCAAGGTCATCTCGATCTTCCACTCAGTCCTACCGGCATCGTCATTTCCACAAGGGACACCCTACACCGACTACAGCCCGCATGTGCTCTTACCGGGCCTGGTGGATGCGCACGTGCACCTGAACGAGCCGGGCAGGACGGAATGGGAGGGTTTCTGGACGGGGACGCGGGCCGCGGCTTTCGGCGGTGTGACGGCCGTCGTGGACATGCCGTTGAACGCCATCCCACCCACGACGACCATGGCAGGGCTGAAAGAGAAGGTGGCGGCCGCGCAGGGACAGTGCTGGGTCGACGTCGGGTTCTACGGCGGCATAGTCCCGGGCAATGTGCACGAGCTCAAGCCACTGGTCGGGGCTGGTGTACGGGGTTTCAAGGGGTTCATGATCGACAGCGGGGTGGAGGAGTTCCCGGCAGTCTCGTCAACGGACATCGCGGCGGTGTTCCGAGAGCTGGCGGACGAGCCGACGACGGTGATGTTCCACGCCGAAATGCTGCCGCCGATTTCCGACTCCGTGGGGGATGATGTACAGTGGAGTCTGCCACCTCTGGTCCCGACTGGACCGCTTGATCGGTACCGCACCTTCCTCGATTCACGCCCAGCATCCTTTGAGATGTACGCGATCCTCGAGATCCTCAGTCTGGCACATCTCGCACCGGACCTGCCCCTGCACGTCGTCCACCTCTCGGCCGTCGAGGCGATACCTATCATAAGAAGAGCGCGCGCAGCCGGGGTCAAGATCACGACAGAGACCTGCTTCCACTACCTCAGCCTGGCCGCCGAGCAGATCCAGGACGGCGACACGCGGCACAAATGCTGTCCGCCCATCCGTGAGCAAGCGAACCAGGACGGCCTGTGGCAGGAGCTGCTCGAGCCGAACGACAGCATCATCAAGACGGTCGTCTCGGACCACTCACCCTGCACACCGAACCTCAAATTGCTGCCATCACACGTCCCCGGCGCCAATTGTGCATCGAAGGCCGATCCGACGCAAAGCAAAGGTGACTTCTTCAGTGCTTGGGGCGGCATCTCGTCCGTCGGCCTGGGCATCAGCATCCTGTGGACCGAGGCGATGCGCCGCTCGCTCCCCGTCGACGACACGCTCCGCAACATCGCGCGGTGGTGCTGCGCCAACACCGCCAAGCAGGTCGGTCTCGAGCACCGCAAAGGCGCGCTGAAGGTGGGCATGGACGGCGATGTGGCCGTCTTCGACGATGAGGCCGAGTTCGAGGTGCAGAGCAGTGCGATGCTGTTCCGTAATAAGTGCTCGCCGTACCAGGGGAAGACGCTTAGGGGGCTGGTGCGGGAGACCTGGCTGAGGGGGCGGAGGATTCATTCGCGGCGGGATGGGTTCGCGGACAAGGCGGGTCCTTTTGGGACGCTGCTGTTAGAGCCTAGAGTCAAGACTGCGTAGACTGCTGCTCCGAAGACTTCTTGTCGCTGGGTTTCCTTCAATGGGCTACATGTACCTGCGTCTGCGTTCATGTTGGCACGTGTCCACGAAAGGCCCGTGCGGCGGCACGCTGGTCCTCGACTTCTGCTCATCGTCCCTCGTCCACATCCCCACCTCGACATGACCACTCCCATACCAAGACTCGACGGCAGGTCATAAAGCAAGGTACGTAGGCAAGCGCGACAGTTCTCGCCGGGTAGCACTTGTACACGCTGCGGTCCATCTGTTCCATCTTCACACAGGACTATATTGACGCGACTGAGTGACAGCGACAACCGCCACGCCACAGAACGCTTGGTGGGACTGGAAATCAGTTGCTCTATCAAAATCACGCTGCTCGTCTTCCTCTCTCTCCGCGATGATGAGCTTGTCCGCCCACGGCCACGCATTTGGCAACCCAGCGATTGCGTGATGGACAAGGTACATGACGCCCCACCGCGACCACACCTCCAACACATGTCTCTGTAGGAGGCATCCTTTCCTTTCACATTCAGCCACTCTCTCCAGTCCACGTTCTTCTCCTGACGACAATTTTCTTTCGGCTTCAAGATGGCGCCAGGTCTCATCTCGGACGAGTTACCAACCCGTTCGGAGCCAAAAGACAACACTGAGGATTGGCAGCCTCCCCGGCAGCCATTGAAGCTCTCTGGTGCCCTAGACAAGTTCGAGCATGAAGATGTGACGCCCGTCATCGGCAGGGAGTACCCTCACCTCGATATCGTCAAGGATCTGCTCAATGCAGACAATGCTGACGAGCTCCTTCGGGATCTGGCGATAAACGGTGAGCATTAATATTTCACTCCTCCCATGATTACTGACGGGGCCATCAGTGTCGCAACGGGGCGTGGTCTTCTTCAGAAAGCAAGACGGCCTCACGGATGAGCTGCAGAAGCAGCTTGTCCATCGACTGGGACAGCTCAGTGGAAAGCCGTCGACGTCGACGTTGCATATCCATCCGGTGTTGAACAGCACATCAGAGTTCGGCGTGGGCGACAACAACATCAGCCACATCAGCTCTGTGGCGCGCAAGCAGATGTATAGTACTTTGCAAGGGGCAGATACCTGACGAAGGCAATCCACTGACATCTACCTCAGGTTCTCCCACACCGCACAGACCGATAAGCGCAAATACGACTCCGCGATGTGGCACTCGGACATCCAATTCGAGCCATGCCCGGCAGACTACACCTCGCTGAGGCTGACGACGCTACCGGCCAACGGCGGTGACACGCTCTGGGCCAGTGGCTACGAAATCTACGACCGCTTCTCGAAGCCCTACCAGAAGTTCTTCGAGAGCTTGACGGCGACCTTCATCGGCGAGGGCTTCATCAAGGCCGCGGCGGCCAACCCGGAGAAGGTCAAGGTCTACGACGCTGCGCGGGGCAGCCCTCAGAACGTCGGCAAGGGGCTGTCGGCTGTGCACCCGGTTGTCCGCACGAATCCGGTGAGCTCTTCAATACATTTGACGACATGCGTCGATTGCATACGCATACTGACCGCTCCACTCTCGCAGGTGACCGGATGGAAGAGCATCTACGCCCTCGGCTCGTTCCCCAAGTTCATCAACGAGCTGACTGCCCAGGAGTCCGACGAGCTGAAGGCCAATTTCATGCGGACGATCACGGAAAATCACGACCTGCAAGTCAGGTTCAAGTGGCGGAATGCCAATGATCTAGGTGAATTGCACCATGACAATACTTCCTGCGATCCGACTGCTGACAGATGGCTATAGCGATCTGGGAAAACCGTAGCGCGTTTCACTGCGCTACTTTCGACTACGAGGGCCTCGGCGAGCGCTTCGGCCATCGCGCCGTTGGTATTGGGGAGGCGCCGTACCTGGACCCAGACAGCAAGTCGAGGACCGAAGATCTTCAGGGAGCGTACATCAGCTAGGTAGATGGTAGCGTTACTCCTAACCAGTGCCAGTCAGTGCACTGTCCCATGCTTGCTCGGACGCTAAAGCCCCTCAGATGTATACGTCGACCACTATTTCGTCAGCTGATGCATTGATTCGCAAAGCGTCCTCCAGACTACCCTGCGCGCCTTCTCCGAATTGCCGAGCAAGCAGCCATCGCAATGTCTCTTCGAGCGTACATGATCCGGCAGGGTCCTCGAGCAGGGACCAATGCCCACGGTCGCGCAGCCGGATGACGTGGCTTGCCTCCGCCCCAGCAGCCCTTGCAAGACTGTTCTTCATCCCGTGAGCAGGCGTCTGCATGTCTTGTGGGAAGTGTCGCTCAATGCCATTCAGATTGATCCTCGGGTCAAGCGCGGCATCCCGTAGACCGAAGATGACGGTCACGGGGCACTGGAAGGTTGAGGTGTCGGCGTCGTTCTTGGCCGGAGCATACATCTCAAGTGCAGGAGCCAGCGACCACTTGCCCGATGCGAGGTCTTCTCGGTACAGCCTGATGCGTTGCAGCCAGTCTCCCGGTGGGTCGGTCCCGGCGCGGGCAAGAACCGAAGAGCCATAGGCTTTGTCTGTTCCGTTGAAGATAGTGCACTCGGCACTGCTGGGCCCAAAGGAAGACGC